>VOMN01054942.1:0-20906 GCA_014899125.1 Orchestia grillus
CTACTTCTTCTACTACTACTTCTACTACTACAACTTTAGATTTATTTTCGGGCGCAGCTTTCCTCAAATAATTAATTTGTTCGCTGTAAACGCATTTTAATAATTAATAAAAATGGTAATGCTATACTTATGTTTAACAAAGAATGGTATGGTTGGGGTGATTTAATTTAGTCAGAAATTTACGCCGGATGTATGAGGTCATTACATCCCCCAGTTTCCAACTCCGCCAACCAAGCAGGTAAACACTAGTTGGTGTCATTTTGGCCTCTGATGTGAGAGAATGTACTATTTGTTCTCCAGCTCGACGCCGTTTCATGACTGGATTTTTCGTACTTTGGGAGTGCGTGTGGCCTTGTCATGGAGCGAGGCAGTCATCGACTGAAACTATGGCTCCCATAATCTCTCTTGAGCTTACTTGAGCTTAGGAAATATCGGACCAACCTAAAATAAGTGATCGTGTTGTGAGGGGTTTTTCTTTGCCAGGGGGCGGGAGGCAGGGTGTGGCGCCATACGAACTCAGGACAAGCGGTCTGAGGACCTTTAGGGGCGTTGATACCATTGTTGAGAAAGACCTAGAAAATATTCTTCATAATTTAGCCTGTAAAATTGAGGAAATACTTGTGGTTTACCACTCACATGGAGTAAACTTTTGTCGTACACTATACTGTGATAGAATGTTAAAACAAGGACTGAAACATTTAGAAAATATCGACCAATATTCATCCAGTTCATTTCATTCATTTAGCAAAATATTGTAAATAGTAAGATGTGAACCCTTCAGCAATATTAACATCAGCGAAGGAGTCAATTGTCGACAGTGCTGCAGTGTTGATTTGATGTTGCGATACTGAGCAGCGCGGTGTTCATGGAATCGTAAACCTAGAATCAGACTAAAAAATTTCGATCAAAAGTATAGATTGGACGGCTATGAACTGAATATTTTGTGGAAACAGAAAGAGTCGGTGCAAAAATGTAGTCCTATTGTCCGCCGTCTGTCCAAATTCAAGTTAATCTGCGTGCACATCGTCTAGCGTTTTTCATTTACGTGACTACAAACGTCCTGGCTCTCCATCAGGGCTGTGCCAAAACCTGCGATGACGCCAAATGTCGTTTCACGCCAATTTAGGCATGAAGTGTCTCCCAAAAGTTTCTGTCGAAGTGTATGCAACTGAGCTCGTTCGACTCATTTTCTCAATGAAAATAGAGTAATAAAAACATGCATGGTTCATTTGCTATTATTCATTATTACTTTAAAAAAAATTCTTTGAAAACTTTCATTTAGCGTTTTATTTCAGAACACATTCGAATTTTTTGGCATAAGCAGTACTGAAGAAGTACCCTTTTGAGGATTTATTAAAATACAATCAAGGATAGTACACGGGTGTGAATAATTTCGGGCATACCTATATCGATTTTGCTTTCATTATGAAGGATAGTTGTTCGAGTTGGATGTCAGTCCCCTTAGTTTTTTTTTTAATTCATTGAAATTTGCTGAAGCACCAAGTGAAATGCATCATGAATATTCATGTGTAGTTTGGGATTTGAATACAGATAGCCAAGCAGTAGCTAAGATTGAAACGTAGGTGTATCATACTTTTTTCGGACCAATGAACCTTCACTTTTGTAAGTTGTACATATAATGATTATGTGGTTGAACCTTTCACCAAAGGACTAGTTGGAAGGAGATATTATCCGTTTATGTTAATATTGTGCGTTGAACTAGACTCACCAATGAAGTATCTAGTCCGGCAAGTACTTCATGTTCGTTGCAACTGATATCCGTTAATGTGAGGAGTCTACAAATGAGAGTTTCAGCTGAGCTTGAATGTTAAAAATAAATGGTATACTGTATTTCATGAGCACCCATGCCATATCAAGGTAACTTCTAGCTAAATGCAAATCGTTTCAGATGCTATTGATGTGCTTAGAGTCGGACGCCAGATGAAAACAGGCTACCGCTGGAGCAACCTCATTAATTCTACTGTTTCCATGGCTCTGCCTCCAAGCGCAACCTGATTGATTCTACTGTTTCCAGGGCTCTACCTCCAAGCGCAACCTCATTAATTCTACTGTTTCCAGGGCTGTGCCTCCAAGCGCAACCTCATTAATTCTACTGTTTCCAGGGCTCTACCTCCAAGCGCAACCTGATTGATTTTACCGTTTCCAGGGCTCTACCTCCAAGCGCAACCTGATTGGTTCTACTGTTTCCAAGGCTCTACCTCCAAGCGCAACCTGATTGATTCTGCTGCTTCCAGGGCTCTACCACCAAGCACTTCCGCATCAATGGTCAGTGCATACCAATTATTTAATGACTGATAAAGAGTTGATGGAAAAATAATAAAGCGGTGTAAATGAAGTCGCTGCAATATTGGCAACAGATAACTGTAGTTGTCACGAGTGACCCTTATTTCGGAATATAGTGCACTCTGCTTTATACGACCGCATTTGTCCAGGTCGTAATAAACGGCTGGTAGCATCAACGACCCATAAAAATTGTAATCTTGAGATAAACTTTTATATCTTCAGAGCTGTTAATAATTTCTAAATTCTCAACCTCTAGAAGTTGCTGCGCAAATTTTAGATTAGGTCAGATGATATTTTAGAAAGAAATTAATACGTCATTCATTTTGATGTATCTGTAGAGTTTACATTGAGTATTTCCGTGAAAATGACTGTGAAAACAAATAAGAGTTCGCTCCAAGACAGCAAAACGTACAACACTTTCTATGACCATAACTTTAAGAGTGCTTTATTCACATCTAAAGTAGTAGTGGTAGTAGTAGTAGTAGTAGTGATAGCAGCGCTTTAGTAACTCAAACTATCTCGCTCCGAAAAAGAAAGAATCATTTAGCATGGACTTAGGAAAATTGGGAATCGATTCGCAAGGTGTGTTTCCACACAACATCCCCTGCGCATAGAAGCAGCAAGTTTTGAAGGAGGAGGGTAAAAAGATAAAGAATCATCAGCGAAGAAGGCATGAAAATAGAAAGAAGCAAAGTGGGCACAATAAACAAGAGTCCCGAAGGCCTTGTTATAGCAGACGATAGATGAACCTAACTAACCTACCTCAGTTGCCAAGGCCTATCTTATGCCTCCTGAGTGGGCCCACAGCTTGAAGAATAAAATTCGAGATTTCACAAAAAGGAATACTTTTCAATATGCGAATAAATCCTACCAGCGTATTGCCTCCGTAGCTACTTCTCTTGTGAGGGGACATAGCATTTGGCGTACGCCAAGACTTATTTGTGGATTATTTTCAGAGGCTTTTTACTTAAAATACTCCCTGAGGTCATCGATGCAGCGTTTTTGCGGGGTCGGAAGTAATGAATTCGGAGTGTTGCTTTTAAAGAATTGTTTCTTAATTTCCTGTTTCAACATCGTCCCTGTCGTTCACCAACATTAATCGGCAATCTGTTTGACGAGATCATCATTTACATCGCAACATTGAAGGTCATTATCTTCCAGTAGAAACTTTTGCACATTAGTGAAAGTGCGATGCTAATGCCAATAGTAAAGGAGCAATGCATTAAGTTATTCACACTTATACTTAACGGCAAATTCGTTGGCTTTAGCTTTTAGTCTTGGCCCAGAAAGCTCCTCACTCTCCTTCAGCATGATTGTAAACTATTTCTTTAGAGTATCTTCAACTTGTACTCTATTCCGTACAAGCCTCTTTCGTGTCGCTATAATGCTTTTTGTACAAACGATTTTCCATACACTGTGTAGCGACAGTTCTTGCATCAATAAAAAATAGACCATAGTTGATTTTGGTTTGCATAAAATGTTTTTCCCCTCAGGGTGCATAGGATAGGCCATAGGCAACAGGGGCAGGTTATTTAAGTTTGTCTATCCTATGCTACGGGGACTAGCGCCCCAAGGGGAGCACTGCTAGGCTACCTCAGCTTTAGATAGGCCTTCGGGACTTCTATCTTTCGTGCCCACTTTGCTTTTTTCCTTTTTCATTTCTTCCTCTTCCTTCTTAACATGCTGTTTCTATGCGCAGGGGATCTTGCGTGGGAACACACCTTGTGCATTGATTCCCCGTTCTCCTAAGTCCATACTAAATGGTCCTTACTCTTTCGGTGCAAGATGGTCTGAGTTACTGAAGGGCTGCTATCATTACCACTACTACTACTTTAGAATGTTTTTTAATTTTCTCCGGAGTTCTAGCTTTTGTTTCAATGTTAAATCTGTTCTTTTACGAGACATTTCTGAGGCTCAGTCCGTGCGATAAGTATTAGTGCACCTACTAAATAGTTATGAGCTAACCAAAAACTGACCCAAATTTGAGCACTAATTCAGAGCAGAATATTAGACAATCACTAAATTGTAGTTTACTTCACTAAAAGACACTGTATTTCAGAGGGAATCTGTTCCATACAATTTGATCGCGATAAGCGGGTGGCTACAATAACCACTAGTCGTATTAAGTGGAATTCACTGTATGTGAATGCTCCTTCTTTGTAACAACACAAGTTTCACAGTAGGTGGCGAAGTCACATTATAACGTTTAAATTTTTCTTAAAAACTAAATGACATAACTCTTAAAGAGATAAGAATCCAGGTTGTAATGGGTCATCATCCAAGTATAATTTTCGAATTTTAAGAAGTGTGAGCGATGAATTACTCGATGATTTTGGCTAATATTTAATTTATGGTGCTTAGCGCCAAATTGAGAATTACAATTAGAAGTTTCAATGCGCCCTCTGCACATAAGTTTGAGGTTGTAGCCTTACTGATCATACTTAGGAGTTTCAACGAGGCATCCACATTTCAATTTAAACGCTGTACTCTTAGTGTTAGAAAACTTGTCTGTACCTTGCTTTGAATGTGACTGATTTCGAATTGAGTTGTCTTCTTTTTTTCTTGCTTTCATGGAAATTACTGGATTATTACCATGCCTAATTTTCACGCCAGACAACCCTTAAATTGGCAAGTGTCAATGTAAGCTGTCACTTAAGGATTACTTTATCTGAATTATTGAATCTAAAATATATTTTTCATTTACATAAATTGTACACTGTGAAGCACTCTAGTTATAATATTCAACGTTATTTTTATTATTTTGGTCGGCTAAATCTATATTTTCCCGTCTCATGAAGCTGTTGAACCCATTCTGAATCACTTGTAGGTAAATGGCCGATTCTTTCTTTACAAAATTTAACCTATTAAATCTGTAATTTTGAAAAATTAATCTACAGGGTGGGGCAAAAGTCACTAAGGGGTTTGGAAATTTAATAATTTATTTTTGAACTTAAGTTATGGAATTTTGAAAATATGAAGAGATTATGGAGATTTATTCCACAAAGTTACAAAAGGTGAAATATCATTCATCTATGAGAAATAACGTCTTTTGAATGGCGTTCGTTTTCAGCTTCCCACTTACGTCCCCTTCCCAAGACACACTCCATAACTGTTTCGAGGGCTTCCAGGTTTTGGTTCAGTGTCCTGATTTCATTGATGATGTGCTCCTCTTAACTGTTCCAGGCTTTCAGGTTGATTGACATATACCTTCTTTTTGAAATACTCCCCACAAGAAGTCGGGGCTGGTCAATTCTGGGGATCTCGATGGCTAGTTGACATTGTCGTAGCCCCACTCCCCCTCCCCCTGAGTATTGGATAGACCATAGGGTTAGGATAGTTAGGTTTGTCTATCTTATGCTATGGGACTGGCGTCACCAGGGGGCACGGTTACCTCAGCTATAGCTAGGCTTTCGGAACTTCTTTCATGCCCACTTTGTTGCTTTCCATTTTCACGCTTCCTTCGCCTATTACTATTCATCTTTTCTTTCTTTTCATTTTTAACTTGCTGTTGCTTCTCGCAGGGAATCTTGTATGGAACACAGTTGTACATGGATTCTCCATGTTCTAAAGTCCGTACTAAAAGGTCCCATCTTTTCGCTCCATTGAAATCACCTTCGGTATGATTAGGGAGCTTTAAATAAACTAATAATAATAATATTCAGGAAAGTCACTTTTATTCAGTCGAATAGTCATTAAAAACTTGAAGGCGACGATAACAGCCCACAGTGAAAGCTTTTTGGTTTTACCATATTAGACCAAATTGAAGTGAGGACTAAATGCAATGAGGTAATCAATAACGGTGTCAAAGCTAAACTTTTCGGAGACCAGCTCCATCTTTAGTGGGTTGAATTCTGGAACAATTTTAAAACTAAAAGTTAGACGGATATATGATACAGATAAAAAAAATTATGCGAAAACTTGTGACGCAAATGAGCACGTTGTATCAGGTCAGATTTAGCTCTAGTGTATATGGATTTTTCCCAGCCTGCTGCTCCTCGTTCTTCCATGCACCAAATTGTGATCGCTGTTGGTGCATCTCTCACTTGAAAATGTCTGCGATAGACTTGTTGATAAATAATTGACGTCTGACGTTGACAAAATAATTTCACAAGAGGGCGCCTTGTGCGACGCTATACTTCTCCATAATTAATTTCTAAGTAACGATCTATGACATTTAAAAGAAAACTTGCTAGCATAACCATATATTATGCTGTGACTTCTTCCCCACCATGTATGAATTGTATTGTGGGATCTAGCTCAGGAAAATGTATGTAGGGCGGGTCATACGGACGGAATCAAAAATAATCCGAATATTTTTCATTTCACTGATGTACGGATGATACCAGGACACTAACATTTTAATATTTTATGCAGGTACCAACGCAAAATGCTTCACGCGTGTTTGCTTGACGGAGAGGTCACCGATATTAATTTAAACAAGTTTCATCGTTTACGAAACCTTTACTTAAGAGATATTTTGCAGTTATTCTGAAACCGAAACATTCCCATTTTCAGTTTCTCTTTGTAATGGTGCAAAAGAAAATGATTATCAATATCGTGATTTTTTAACTAATGTTAGTAATTCCAGAAATCATTGCTGTATTTCTAATGACCGATATTGTGAAAAAGCATTCTAATACAGGTACCCTTGGTGATAATGCGTATTATTTTCAAGGTATATTTAGATGTATTCGAGTCCTGCATATTCACTGTTGGTCAGGGAGTCTCCAAGATCAGCTAAGGACAATCCTCTTCAACGTATCACTCGAGGAGGCCTATGTTTCATAACGGCGCGGACATAATGAGTACTGACGAAAGTACACATACTAGAATATATCCATACATATCATACGTTTCACAAAACTACTCTCTTCGGTGCAAGGTTTCAAGAAAAATCTTCATAATGACGTTCATTTACTGAATATTTTCTTAGTTAAGTACATAGATTGTATCACACATGAATAAATGTCCCAAAACGATTTTAAATAATAATTCGGCGTAATAAAAGTAGTAGCTACCATGTATCTCAGCACTCGTCCACGCTGTGCTGTGGTAGCCGAGGTTGCAGCATCAGCGATAACTTAAGTAGTGTATTTAGTTTAGGATATATTTCAAAACTTGTGTCAATGCAGGCTGCCAATGCAGGACAAAACCTAGAGATTGAAGCAATTTTAAATAATGCAAGTATCAGCGATGTAAATACTAGGTATGCGCACAGTGAAACTAGTTCATATTAGACAAGAGGACGAATACTAAAACTGAAGTTGAAAATATGCTAATTCCTACTTCAACCACTTCAATCTCCAGTCAAAAATATAGAAGTTCCATCCGATCACATGGAAGGAGTAAATTTCAGAAGTCTGTTAAACACTGGTTTCGCACGACATACTAGTTGTTAGAAAATGAATTGTTTTACATATCAAGGTTACAAACTTTGTTCTCAGACGCCTGCACTACACAAATAAATACCCTGACGTTTCCATATGTCACAAGATTGAACCCCAGGTACCACAAGATCTTTCGATTTTTTTTTCAAAACAAATTAAACCTATGCTACCAACTGCAGTCAGTAGAAAATGACCATTGGGATGTTTAATTTTCGGGATTAATTGTGATACAGATTTTCTACGTACCCAACTTACGAAAGAAATTTGTTGGTATATATAGATATCAAGAATTGAACTCTCACCCATCTTGGCAATACCACCAGATTCTTGAGTATACAGCAGCAAGACTCTGCAACTCCGCTTTTGACAACAGGAGAACATTTCATGTACCAAAGGTAGTCACGAAGATGGATTATCTCACCCAGTACGGGAACATAAGAAAAATCAGAAACATTTCAAAAAGAACGAGTGACATGGGTAGTATCGTTTCAAGGCCAACTGTTTCACTGTAACTTTGCAATGAATTCGTTTAGCAAAAGCCTTCATAAGCGAGTGCGTTTTCTTACCTATCAAATTAGGAACATGAAGATCGGGAACATGAACACAATAGACGACACTCGCAAAAACGTTCATTTTTGAGATCAAAAGTGAAGAACTACACAGAAGTCTTAATGTTAACTTACCCTAAGATCAGATCTCACTGGATCTAGAGCCCCGGGCAATTATCTGGATAGTGCAGTGCCGGCGATAGTTACGAAGAAAATTGATTTGTATCATAGGTGGCCAGCTTTTAAACAAAAAAAATAGGAATTAGTTATTGTATCGAGTTTAAAGTTATGTAACCATCCTGAAGTCATTTAGGCAATGACTAGTATAAACATTCAAGCTGATCAAACGCAGGCCTTTTATGAGCGTACTTCGTTCACAACCTAATGCTGACTTTTACTTTCCCCAATATTATAAAAACTAAAAGGATGTTAGCGTAAATTGTAACAACTTCGTTCTCTACTCTTACGTCGCACAATGAACTCTTTGAAAAGTGCCAGCTAAATCCTAAGACGTTAATTTTGCGGGGCACATGTTCCCTATTTTAGTAGTTTTCAAAGAATAAATGATTTCAGTAAAGGTCCAATACCAGAAGGGAAATGGGGTCGTGATGTGTACCCACGTTATGAGAGCAAGATTATCAATTGAACTTAAGGGAGCCGAAAATACTAGTGAACGAAACGAATATTCTGGTACTTCCTAAATACCAAAGACGATTAAATGTGATTGATACCTAAAAAAACATTCCGATTCCTCAGCGTTAGGACAGCTGGTCAAGTTATTTTGAAGTTTACACTATAGAACACGCAACAAAAACTTATAAACTATCAGATCTCACTGGATCTGGACAGTTTGTTCGATAAAATCACAATTGACGCAACATGTTACATTCAAGCTGTCAGACCGCACTGGGCCTCGACAGGATGATGAGAATTCTTTTACGTTTCACTCCAGTTAGAGCACTTACAAGCAATCAGATCTCACTGGACCTGGACAGTTTGTAAAAAAATATACATTTTATAAAAGTTATGAACTATCAGATCTCACTGGACCTGGACAGTTTATGAATAAACGCTATACTAAGAGAAATGCATAAGAGCAATGTCGAAATAACACTATTTATTCGGTGCCCGTTTCCAGGTTTATAACTTCAAATCTTCTACTGTTGAAGAATTATACCTTTCTCCACCAGCACGAAGCCAAGTGATTAAACGTCGACAGCAGTAATACAAACTCTTAAAGAATAAGGGAACCCACACTAGCATTGCAGGAATCCCAACTACCCCAAACCACAAATAAATAAATTAAACACTCGTAAACAAACTCAGTAACGAAGAAGCAACACAGTTCTAAAGCCCACAAAAAGTCTACAGACATTTACGTCCACAAGTTATTAGCAACGCCGGTGGTTTCAGATTTCCGGAGCAGCGAACGTAGGTACCTTTATTATAATGTGAAATTTTTATACATAAAAAACATACTTCTTTAGGCTTACCCATCGCTAAAAGTTCAAGATGAATTTAGATGGAGCATAGTCCCACGAGAATGCATACTTTACTTTGCTACCAATAAAAAAAGAACGGATCTTATTCTGAAGAACTACACAGCAAAACTCCACAGTTGGACAGCGGTACTCACCCCCTAGAACAACTGGTGCATCTAAAGGATATCAAGAGAAGATTGGAAAAAAATTTGAATCCGTGTTAGTGGTCGCCGCAAGGGCACTTCGATCCCGTAATGTAGGATGGGTTTAAATAAAAATAAAACCCACCTGACAAGAATGTTACATGGGTTCGATGGTACACTTGTTACCGTGATGTGCTCACAGCTGGGAAATAACGGTTCGACTCCGGGCTGGGGCAATTGACTTTCACGGAGTGCTTCCCTTGGAAAAGGGAGCTCAAACCTCATATTCCTCATGCGCCAATAGCTACATGGCATTGAAAACCCAACGATGTATTGTAGTCAACTGTGCAGGAATTGATAAAGGTACTTATCGGGATGGCTATAGCAACTGTAGGCAGTTGTGGATATCACTAAGGAAAGTCAAGCCTGACAGACTTAAATAGGACAAAATGGGCTAGTGAACTAGCTTCAAGAACTCTGATGTGCCCCCATCACGGTATAGCGATAGCTTATCTGGATTCGCTAATGGTGAATCATCTTCGTCGCGCTTCCCAAAAGACTTTTTTCAACACTAATAACTGCATAACACAACGATAGCAAAGTACAGTAAAAGTATGAACTAACGGTACAAATAAAACCTTGATAAACTCATTATAAACACTCAACAATAAGCACAGCCCAACATACACTTCAGGAGTACATAAGCGTACAATGCTATGTAACTGAAACACTACGGACGTTGAGAAAGTCCTCGCAAGCCCTAAAAGAAAAAGAAATCGGGCGTACCTCAATCAAGCTAACCAGCCCTGCATGAATAAAATAGCTCATATTAGCTCACTAGTTTTGAAGATTAAATAGCACATTAGTGTAGAAGATCTTTGTATCAATAGAAAAATCTTTCGACATGCACGAGAGGTATAATTGGATGGGGAATTTCAACTTCAACGGCAAAATTCGTTCGAACACAAATAGAAAAAATCGCATTCGTCCTCAAGACTAAGATTTTTCTTGGACGTTTTCATATAAATCTGCAGATGTATACAGTTTTGCATATTATAAGATTTCTAATTTCACAGTCACTCAAAATTGACGTGTACAACTTGGTGTCTCCATCACATACAGCAAACGCTACATTATTGACAGAAGATAGTAGATCCAAACCGAAATTTTAAAACCTTCCATCAAAGTTTAAGCGATATCAGAATTATACCCAGCTTCGTATTCGAACAATCAAGTACAGATCAGTATCAATTGAATCCATTCTAACTCACACCATACACGATTTTAGCAGCGAATAGGCACTCAATTGTGTAACCACCGGAATATAATGAATCACTATACACCATTCTCTAGTTTCACGTCGGTACCAGTTGCTGAACCACCGGAATACTTCAACCCTAACCATAACGAACTTCGACTATTCACTGCAAGTGCGACAAACCAGAAAGAATAGTACGGGCTCGAGGTACACCAATTTACCCATGCAATACAAAACGCATGTTCTTATTTCCCCCCACATCAGGAAGGAGCTATAAAACCCTTTGTAAGTCACATGGCATATAATGTAAGAAGATGATATTTAATCCAGTGACTAATCAAAGGGCCAATTTGAGGTCTCAGTTTCGTCGCTTCTACGGTCTTGCTATCGAATCACAGCGCTAGTCATCAGTGTTTATTCTTCGCCTCAGCAGCGGTGGGAAAAACTAATTATTTTGACACGAGGGATTGAATGATCTCTTACTACTCCACAACGCATTTCAACGGCTTTTTCAAACTTTTTGGATCCGAAGAGGATGAAGGGGCGTCGCACATAGTTATACAGACAACATATGACCGACTATATTTTACCCCTATTAAGATGAGCTCCGTTCAAATTCTAACTCCCACCTCAACAACAAATTCTCAAGGTGGTGACGAAAAAAATTGTATTTAAATTATATAAATTTCTACCCGCAGAAGTGCTGGTCCTGAATTCGTACCTTGGGATCTTGGAATTGAAAGACCGATGACAAGTCCATCAGGCAATTCTACGAATTAGAGTACACAGCCTATGCCTTGTCATTTTGTGAAGTTCCTCTCCATACGAATTAGAAAACGGCCCGAAAGTCCCAAAAGTGATTTATATTCGAAGAATAATATTTACTTTCAGCAACTTCGTTTATCGACCTCAGCCACCACATGCATCAAGCGACCATGAACCGTTCGGACAGAAGTGAAAACAAAAACTCCTCCAAAATGTTATTTACAATAAGTTTTCACTGTAAAATAAGAGTGAAAAATAAATACAGCGATGCGATACTATAAGGCAAAATCATAACTTTAACAAGCAAAAATTTATTATTCCCGGTGGAAACCAACCCTCCTATAATTAATTTGACACCGCAGCATTGGGTGGAGGGGTATGCAAGACTCGCGTTACTGCAATGCCTAGTAGGAACAGAGTGGAGCAAAGGACCTTCAACCCTCCATACTGCATCCGAACACGTGGTTGCAGAGGAGGGAGAATATTAGATTTCTACTTTAGAGGCCATAACGCGTCGTACCATTTGAAACTGATATGCACATGAAAAGCTGCCGAGATTTGGATTGAAAAATGGATGAAATTGAGTGAAATGAGTCTGTCGCAGGAAGCAGAATGAAAAAGTGTAAGTTATTTACAATAATTACCGACTTACATCATACGACACGTATGAAGAATTTGATAATTTATCAGTAGATTTAATTATCCGAAACAAAGAAGCAATGAGTAAACCATAGTTCACCAGAGAACAATAGATACGTGAAATATAAGTTTCATAACCCGAAGGTTTTCACACCGACTAAATTCAATAAGACTTTTTAGTTCAAGGAGTACTCAGATACACAACTGTACAAAATCGAAAGAACGACAAAATTGCAATTATTTTCAGAGAAGAGATATAAACGTGTAACACCTTGTTCCCAGATTGCGTCGAAAATGCTCACGCATAAAGTAACGTGACGCAGTAAAATCGTGAACAGGCAAACTTAGCCATGTTAGGAGTCACAAAAGAATAACGAGTTAAATTGAGAAAATCTTCCACTGACAACGTCTGAACAATTGTAGAACTCTCAGCATCAGTGCCAAGAGTCAGAGTGTAAGACTACGAAACCTACTAAAATAAACCTTAGTCAATAAAGCACCACAATGTTTAGTTGACAACTGAACTAATCAGAAGACCAGTCAGGCCTACGTGTACTTGATCTATGCCTTTCCACTAAATACTCGTACTCCAGGCTCTTCAACAGCTGTGAACGTGTGAAACAGAGGTTTGAATTTTTCTTATCCTTAACCTTCAGCATTTATAAGTACTCTTTTATCACATTTGGTTAATCCACCACTATATGAAAGCTAGTAAAATGATCAAGACGACCAATTGAAAAATAAGGTATTGAAGACACTCGCACGCGAGGTCGGTTCCATACAAGCAGGCTTAAGCCACGGCTGAAATAAATGGGACCTGAACCACAAAACTAACTACACAACAGTTTCCTTCAGCAAGTGTTGCAGATTCTGTGGTAAGAAAATGAGCACCACAAGGAGTCCCAACTCCCCAAAGCACATCAACGAAGACAGGCACAATCGGCATGATCTTCTCCATTCCCGACTGAAATTCAATGATCCTACTCTCTCCAAAGGAAATAAGTACATAAGACACGCTGAAGCACTATGTCTCTCAGCAAACTTCTTTCGAGACCACCAGTGCTATGAGAAATATACATGATTGCAGAGCCATGATGTGACTTCAAAAGCTATGCAAACGGTGATTCTATGTAATGTGGTTAATCCAATGGAGGAGGACGGACTTCATGTGCTACAACCCAAGTAATGCCTTTAGTTCAACAGCCAGCAATTTTCAGAAGGTAGAGCAAAGGGAACCAGCCCCTTACCAATCACCCGCACATGCTCGAGGGACTCACGCATTAACAGCATCGATTAAATAGTAACGTTTGTCTTGTTCAACGCTCCTATCCGTGTTAGTGAGACAGAAGAAGTAGAGCAGCGGCCCCAACTGATTCTTCAAGTATGTAACAGCGAGTCGTCCGACCTATGAACAATAATAAAGGTTAGAACTGGAACACAGTTTTCTGGCACAGCACTTGAAGCAAGCAATTGAACTTCGAGACATTGAGTGATTCGAAAACTTATCATACAACAGAAATTAAGGAATAGTTTTAAACTTGTGACATCTTATGAATTTTCTTCAACTGAGATGACTCATTTTTCTAAAAATGGTGTAGTTGAAAAATAAATAAGATGCTTAGAGGTACCTCGGAATTCAAGTCAGCTTGAGGTCATAACTTAGAATAAAATTAAGCCAACACATTTCACATCATCGCCCACGAAGCTCGCATGCCAGAAGAAAGCAGGACTTCCCGTCCACTTACCCGCTGCTTTGATCCCTTGCAGACCCATCAAATTCCATATTTGGGGACCAAGTTTTAGTAGGCCAAGAAAGAGTTTAATTGAAAAGAATAAAAGCCAAGTAACTGCAGTAATAAATAAGGTACAATAAAGTTTTGTGAACATTGCACCCTACGGCACCCACGTTATTTCTACGCTAAGCGATCTTAATAGAAAATTAGAATAACTTTTTTTTGTGACGTATACTTATCACAGAATGAAAAGAATAAATTTTACAAAAATTGAAAAAATGAAAGTGAGTCTGGCAGACAATGTAGCGAACTGGTGCTAATCATTCGTAACTATTTCAAATATATGAAAATGAAAATAAGCTTGGCTATCTTATCGAAAATCTGGGCTCCATCACAGAAACAGAGAAGGCCTTTAGCAAGAAAATAACGAGTGCTAATTCCCCAACAATAGGCTAACATGGACAGGCTCTGGTACAGCACACGGAAAGCACTAATAAATTTTGATAATCATTAATCATTCATTAATTTATTTTAATGACAGACGCAGTCCCACATGAGATCACGATCGCGATTTCACTTTCACTAAAGGGAGCATACGCGTATTGTCAAGAGATAGTTGAGAAGAAATAGACGCGACAAGCAAAAACCAACACCGAGGATATTTTTAAAAAGTCACAATTAGCGAAGGAAAACGTGCTGCCCACTAGCACGCATGATAGGATACAAAAATTAGTCGCCTAAAACGGACAACACTTAGTGGAGAAATGAGTTAGTGGGCAAGGTTTCACAAGGGATCGAAAGGTAGGAAATTTGACAGAAAACAAATTTACAGAAGGTGAGGATAAGCAGCATATGTATAAACAAATAGACAAAGAATATGTATTAACATCACGGCAATACACCAAAATTACCAAATTTTTTAGAATATTGGGCGCATAGGTTTCAAACGGGCATAGACCGAAATAAAGAGCATCAACTACATGCGTAATGGTCAGTAAGGACTAACACAAATTGAATGAATTATAACTCGAAAAAAAATTCCCCGTCCCCCAAAAAAAGAAAACGTGGGTACACATGAAGTAAGAGTAACTATTTAATACTGAAATTATTAATATAAAAATTAGTTTTCACACGTGGTACAAGTCAACCGGTCTAGACGTGCTTCAACAGTAGTCTCATGCTGCACCAAGGACGTTCACTTCAGCAGGGCTTCAGAAAACAAAACGGAAAAAGCTGGCTATCCTTTAAAACACGCATTCAACAAAATGGTTGTACTTTTAAATTAGATTAGCTGCCTCAGTCACGAACCTGTAACAATAAAAGGAATTGTATTTCTTCCCCCAAAGGTACAAAAAGGCGCTACTGTGAAGGAAAGCGTCGACCAATTCCATTTCAACAAAAACGGAACGGCTAAAGTGAGAGAGTAACAATGTAGTATGAATGGCTGATCATCGACTCCAAAACTAATACTTATTTAAAAGCGTAGAGATTTTTTTCATGGGAATGTAAAACTACCACACCTGAAACTATACAATCTACAATAGTTCGCTTCAAGGTGAGTATGAGAATGCTAATTCTAACAACGAGAAAACACTGATAGGAATCGAGTATCATTTCAAGTCCGTACTTCTTTGAGAAATCAGCACAGTAATGAGCGACCATTTCAGCTTCTGATAACCCAGTGACAAAAGTCTTCCAATAAATTCAAAATCAAACGTACTTCTCCAAAATCCGTCACAAAACCAGGAGCTCATTCCCACCTACTCAGCTGAACTGCTCATCATATTTCGTCCTCGAGAAGGCGTACAACATACAAAGCTTTCTATCGTATTTTTCCGACGAGACCTTGAAGCGACGAAACTAAACAACTCCATTATACCTACCTCACTGAGTTAGGGCCAAATTTCGAGAACAACGCAACGATTATTCAGTCGTGGAGTCGCCGATTGCTGGAGTGTAGGCAAGAACTAACAAAACGATGCTATCTTCACGAAATAGAAAAGAATCAAAATTCTATGAGCATTCAATAGCGAGCACTGTACAGTAAACGTTTGAGCTTTATTATGTAGGCTAAAAAAATCACGTTAAGTCGAATGGCAACTGAATAAGATGAATGAACTTCTAAATTTTCGAGCTCTGCTTTCACAATGGCTCCAAAAAATATGAAGTCCCAGCGGTTCCAGCAAATGCTGCAAGCGAGACGAATTAACTGAAACCATTTGGTTCCAATGAGCACAAAAACTCGCGAGTGGAAGAAATCGAGCAAAATTACTCTTATTTGAAACTACAGTTTTCGAGTCAAACTAAACACAGACTAGCACAAAACCTCTACTGGTACTAAATATCACCTTTGAATGACCGCGAAATCATTAGACGGTAAAAATTCCAAGCCATTTAAGATATGAAAAAGATAAATAGCTCACTGATGGCTCCAAAAATTACACATTCATTCTTTCACATTGACGAAGGCATTTTAAAACGATGCGGAGTGAATGACCAGGATATTCAAGGTTCTTCGGGACTCTCCTCGGACGTCCTGGGCACCGAAGAAATGGCGGGGGTTTGGGCCATGCTTCTGTGGGTGGATGCGTGGTGAATACATAACGCATGCAGGCATGAGAGGGAATGGTAAGAAGCGGCAAACGTAAAACTGGGAAGTCAGGAAATAAAATGAGAGGAAAATGGCACATAGGAAATGAGAAACGGCTCCGAAGGGAGAGTCGTGTTATTCCAGGAGGTTAGGAAATCATGTTATTCCAGGAGGATAGGAAATCAAGTAAGTAATTTTAAATTGAATCAAAAAACATTTATAAACAACTGATTTTCAGAAGCGGTGGTGGCAGGCAAATCTAAGGCACCAAGCGCGGTGAATAGCGTCAAAGCAATGGGATGAGACGGGGGTGTTCCGAACACCGAGGATCAAATCATAATTTTAATACATTAATTGTCCCCCGAGATCCATCTGAGAGACTAGATCGTGATTCAAACTCGATTTCGAGATCATTATAATCGATGGTGGAATTTAGCTCATCCCCTACAGTAAATAGAGAACCAGGCCAACTAGAAATTTTTGCCTCTCTGATAAGAGATATCGAGTAGAAAAAAATCATTATTCCCATCAATGAAGTGAGTAACAGCAAGATAATTTAAGCTACTTCCACAAAGGGGAAGAAATTATGAAATATCAAAAGTAATATTTGACACAACAAACTTTAGGCATAAATTTGGGAAGCTACTTTCAACAATTAAAGTGTAGAGAAAATTAGCTCCTTATTTAAGTAAACGGCCAGGAAAAATAAATGGATTTAAATATGTGAACGCAAAGTTTTCGACGCTAACGAATTAGGTATTGTACCCATTCATTTCTCACACTATTTTGAAGGGACATCAGATGAATTTACAAGAAATCTTAGCTCGCGAGCCCGATGAAGATGCACTTGTGCTTATTTACAGTAGAGATTGAAATGATCAGAATGAGGCTAGGAAACCAGGCAATAAATTCTAACTTCTTTGGAGGCCATATATCGATAATTTTTTAGTCTTGAAATTATTCGTAAACATTGTTTGAATGACTCAAACATCTTCAAATAGATATTTTAATATATTATACCGTGTGATAAGAAGCGCTATCCAGTACGAAAACAGGAGGTTGTTTATTTGTACTTCTCAAATTCGGTAAAATAATATTCTTTAACAACTCGTACACAACAGCAGTTACTTCACCATGTAACCAAACAAAAAGTCCATTACCTAGATTTGAACGTAGAATCATTCCGAAAACTATGACACTTCTGCCTCCAAACTCAACACTCGCTGTGTCAGAGGAGAATATCTTTCACTTACACTGAGCCGAGCAAAATTTTTACCCACTAATCCAAACTAGCTCAAGTTTGATTCATCACTGAAAGAAATGCATTCCCACTAATCGTTAGTCCATATGACACGTTCATTTTAAGATTTCAAGCGCAAATGTAACATTCTGCTCTTTCCAGATATGAATGGTTATGTGGGGGCTACTCGATTATGCAAATTTCTTTCTTCCAGTCTCCAGGAAACAATATGTCTTGAAATATTAATACCGAACTTATCAGATTTTCAAGAAAGAGATGTTGCTGTAGTAAGTAAATCCTTCTTGACTCGCGAACCAATCCATCGGCCTTCTTTTTTTATGTTAACCGTAGACTTCCGGGTTTCGCATGATCCATTTTTCTAGTAATTTATTATAATATTATGAATCCCACCACTGCACTTATCATAATATTTGCAATTGCTTCAATCGAAAGTTTATTTTTATCATGTAACTTCAAAATAAGTTATTTTATTTCTATTGATGTAGCTGATAATTTTTTCGGCTGGTTGAATAGGAATTTATATTACAGTGATGTTTAGGCTTATTATAATACTCTATAGGCATACTCATCCAAAATTTCCCCTAATACGCTAAAAATAACGTAATTTTCTTTCGAAATAAATGTTTTTTTGAGCACCTATATTTCTGAGGAGGCCAATGAAATGTATATCTTTCCAAAATAAATTGAATTGATCAAAAAATTATTCAAGTAATTTAATAAATAATTTATATAATTCTTGAAGTAAAAGTTTCCATAATGTTTTACAAAGGAAGTTACGTTAGATTATATTTTCCCAGCGTGGTTCAGATCACTTTACGTGCTACTGTTTACAGGCATTCCACACTTGCAAACTCACGGGAGCTATTAAAATAACGAAGATAAAAATTACAAAAAAGTTTTCAATTTTAAATGAGAGGATGAAAATTTTTCAGTCGACTTACACTGATCACTTACCTACCACAAAGTTTAAATTAAATGGAAAGGACTACCTCTCGTGAACACGGGCCTAGACTTACTACACTAGGCACACCACTTCTGCAAGGACCCTGATGGTTCGGCCTGAATCATACCCGTAGCACAGCTACGACGATCCCACTGTGAGTGCTCACAAGCCTTATGACTATATACCATATTCACCCATAAGGCTGTAGCTCTGAAGGCGGGGTCTCCACCTTCTCGCTGTAGTCGGTGTCGTAGTGCGCCAGGTCGTAGAAGTTCAGATGCTTGGATATGAACTGTGGACGAAGGTACTTATCAGGGGCAACACAATAACAATTAGGAGAAATAGGGATAATCTAATTTTGAGGCAACACAATAACAATTAGGAGAAATAGGGATAATCTAATTTTAATAAAAAAAGAAAAGACAAGAAATAAAATAATTATAACGAAAGGTAGGAGTTACCACCTAATTAAGCATGCAGTACTGAAGCGTAGAGGAAACTCGAATGTTGTAAAAAAATTAATACACATAAACATGACGATTTCAATAAAAAACTTGAGAGTATGAATAGAGTATTAAATAGAAGGTAACTTAAATATTAAATCGAGTATAACTAGAGCACAAAATAGAGTAGAGCTAAAACATCAACGCATGAAATATGCACTGCACAGTTAAGACGCAAAAACTGAGGAACGAAGTAAATTGGCAGATCCTGTCCTGCCAGAGCTTACTCCTACAATATTTCTTATTTCTATTGAAAAAAGTAAAACTGAACGAAACAATTCTTCAATGGGACAAAGCCAACGAGCTTTGACGTTTCGTGAGTATTAGAATCAACGTTTCACAGCATTTATGCTACTTTTATTATAATATTCATACTATACTGGTAGAAAAACAAGTTTTCAAGGAAATAAACAATGCTTGCTTTAAATTACGTACTGCTATCCCTTTGCCATATTGCACGGTTAATTTGAACTGGTAATTTCATCGCGCAACACCAAGACAAGTATGAAGACAACCATGTTCGTGTTTTATTGAATTTAATGTAGAAAAAGCATATTACTAACATCAAATTTAAGGGTACGACTCTCATTTTACACATCAGGAAACAAAAATAACGATGATACCCAGAAAATAAAAGCTACAAATTTACAGCGCTGAAGCTATGAATGTCCGACTGCACAAGTCAAAAAAATACACTCTAGAAACACACCAGGGTTAAAACTTGTTAATTTTAGTTATTAATAAAATACTTGAAAATTACCACTCCCAATTACCATGAAACCGACCACGCCACTTTTCCAGGTAACGAAAACAGAACACAACCACTGGTTCTGTCAGGAAATGGGAAAAGTCGTCGTAGTCGAGCATCTTTTGAATTGATAAACTGATCAACGATCGATGACCACTGTAATAAAAAGGTAGTCCTTTGTATTTGACTCCGGCTGCTTTGAAGTCGTGTTTAAAGTCTGATGTTCTATGGCGTTCGCATTTGGAAAAAGTTTTACAATTGATATTTAGAAGAGCTTTCATTGCACCTAAAGCAAGAATTCTCAAAATTAACGCTGTTGAAAAATTCGTTCTCTTACAAAGAATACGTGAAATAAACGACAAAATTAAATGAGTGTTATTCGAAAATAGTTGAGTTTCTCTCCAAGTGGGAAAATTTCACATCATACTAGATCCAAGCAAGGAAGAGCAAATTTTAGAAATTATTCCACCTCCCAACGATGAAATAAATTCCCTCTTAACCATAAACTCGCCAGCACAAAAGCTCAAATAACTAAAAATAATACCCTGAACTACACGAGACATTCTAAGAACTACTTGCAAGAAATAATCGAGGAATAACCAA
>VOMN01054943.1:0-60935 GCA_014899125.1 Orchestia grillus
GATCTGTCTGATTTTTGGTGGAGAGATGGAAAAGAACATTGGAAACAAATCCTGACCTTTCAAATTTTTTTAACTCTATTACTTTTTGAGTTACGGCTATTCAAAGTAGAATATCGTTTTTTTTGGGACTCCCTGTATAACCTCACGATGACCGCCTCTCACATCGGCGACTCAAGATAGTTCTGGCTGGACGCATCTTTTGAATTTCTCAGAAATAAATTCACACTCTAGGGGGGAATAGCGTAGAGAGCATGGCCACAGCCTGCTCTTTAGAAGTGTTGTCCAATCTTTTTCACGTTCATCAATACGGTATTCAATAGAAAGTGTGTTACGCAGCCTGCCCAACGTTTTGAAATCATGGAATTTTTCACCCACTTCTTACTGACGCGAGATCTCTTATGTAGACTCAACTCTCTTTTGCCTGGCAGGCTCCCCAGAGAGCTTGTCAAGCGGCAAAAACAACCGATGAAAAACACGAAAAATATTGCCTCAATTTAACCTACTTCCACTTCCTGGTGCTTAGTGATGATTGGTAAATCGCGTTTTGTGTTTCGTGTCAAGGATTTAAGGATATTGTATTGATGTTATGGCATCTATTTGGACCGAGTGCACATAAATTGATAGTATCGTATTTATGAGTGCTGCGTATATGTATATATACATTGATTGTATGATGTTTACGTGTGTCGCGTAAATACATATTAATAATATGATATTTACGAGTGCCGTGTGAATATACACTATATTGATGATATGATATTTACGTGAGCTGGGTATCTATCATTCTCGTTTGGCTGCAATGTATTCATCGTATGAGACAGTAAGAAAATACCTACATAGAGAAATCTTACAGAACGGTTCAAAACAACCCACCTAGTTTTTTGTATATTTGTTTGAAACTTTGTAGAAAATTTCCAATCACGTCATGAAAATACATCTCAAACTTTATTCTAAACTATTTTGAATGAATTGTGACATTTTACTCCATCCTTTGAGTAAGATAAAATTGATTTCTACCTCCCCTGAACGCACACATGAAACGCAGTTCTATCGAACGTCTGTAGCTGAAGGGAACACAGCTTCAGAGCTTTACGAGCGCCCCTCTGCCCTAACAACATGAAGCACTTCACTTAACTTTCTCGTCCGCAAACAGATCGTCCCTAGAGCTCTCAAGTACGAGAGTCACCAAACTTTCTCACGAGGTTCTCTCTAAGTTTTGCTATGGGATTTTCGTGTGAGAACTTCTACCTCTTACATATTCTTTTCGTATTGAGTGCCCTAGTTGAAGCTTTATATGAAGCCTTTAGTTAGAAAAGAACCTCCCGGAATTAAGTGTGAGCTCACAGACTCAGAAGGAAGGAAGATCGAGCTGATTTAAGGCATGGTTAAAGCCCTTCTATCAAAGAATTAATGAAAGGGCGGCACTAATTAGGTTCAACCACAAGTGTATTAAGCGAGGTTGTTCGATTTCACTCTGACGAATTACGCTACTGTTGCTGCATCATTGGTTAAGACGGTAATAGCGTTTGTCTACATCAAGGTTCTATATACTCGTAAGTATTGAACCTAAAGAAATTGTAGCAAATTTTTCAATGATTTTCATCTCAATTATTAAGAATGCATTGAAACTAGATACCTGAATTATGAAATAATTATGAAGAAAGGCCTTCTTTCTGCACATTTACAACGATGCACAATTTTACAGACCATATTCATTTTTTCAAATTGTGACAACGTGAAGAATCAGCGAAGCCGTTGCCTTCTTACCAGGGCGAACGCGGAGAGGTGACGTACAAAAAAGTTATGACTTATTTCGCTTCACTATTTCGTGTTTCATCGAAGCCCAGGCACTAGTAACTCGTAATGCTTTTCTGAGCAGAAAAATTTAACCGATGATTAAGAATGCGTATCTTAAGAGCTGCCCAAATCATTTACTGCACAGTTACCTCATTTCTCCCAGCACTATTTTGTGAGTTTGAATGAACAGTCTTTTTCTTGACTGAGAATCTAATTCATGAACTTTCTTTCTAGCTATGTCATCAGCGTCAGTTTCTATTTAAATTTAAAATTGAATTGATGGCGTACCGCCAAATCTCTTTTTGTGTTAATCGACTGTCAAACTCCCGTTCACTTTTGCACAATTTGCAGCGAAAATTCAAAGGAATTTTTTTTCACAAATTGTAAGTCTGAGTTAGTTTCATAAACTTATATTTCAATTGCCTTACAACCTGCGCTAATATTGATTTGGTATTTTGTCCCAGTACGTATGTGCCACCCAGCGTTGAGTTCAGTGCAAAATACTATGACGGTGTGATATTTAAATCCCAGCGTTCAAAGTTAGTCCGTCAGAATTTATGCCGCTCTACATGGAAAATCCTTGATTCGAAATGAAGGGAATGTTTATTTTGCTAACCGTTATTTTTAATGTCAACTAAATACTCAACACACTTGTTAATGTACTGTACTTCACGTCATAAGCTCCACCTTGAAGCTAAGCCTTAAATTTTGACGCATCACATCGATTTCAGCCATGCCCACATTTAAGCCATGCCCACATTTAAGCCATGCCCACATTTAAGTCGTGCCCACATTTAAGCCGTGCCCACATTTAAGCCGTGCCCACATTTAAGCCGTGCCTACCTTTCAGCCGTGCCTACATTTAAGCCATGCCCACATTTAAGCCATGCCGCAATTTAAGCCGTGCCTACATTTAAGCCGTGCCTACCTTTCAGCCGTGCCCACATTTCACCCGTGCCTACCTTTCAGCCGTGCCCACATTTCAGCCGTGCCCACATTTCAGCCGTGCCTACATTTGAGCGACCGCATTGTGCACGCACGGTGTCGAACACACAGGCAGGGATTATATTACCCAGCCAAACCTGGTGCTGATATTTCTACACTTCATTTGACGCAGGCTCTAAAAGCAAGAAGCTTCTAATTAACCTCTGTTTCGTTATTTCTGCTTCACCCTCGATCCCTTTTGAACACATCAATTTACGCTGTACCAATTGAAAAAAAAAGTTACACCTTACTCAAAATATTTGTCGCCAGTGAACAGTTCATTCAGGTTGCATTTACTCTGCCACAGAAAGAGCACGTAGCATAGCAGCAGGAATTATCGGGCCTATGGGCATGTTGGAGGATCACCATTGGATAGGCCGAGGAAATTTTGGTGGCTCGAGGCAGCTGCCACCGGCCAGCTATCGCCCTCCAGGGATGATCAATGGCAGCGATTTGACGCTTTTCTGCACCTCAATTTGAAGCTCACGTTTCAGTGTTTCCAAGGGATCGCGTCATCAAGATAATTGGACGCTCGGACGGCCGCCGATAAGGCGAATTCGAACGAATTCCTGTCCGGAAATTGGACACGGGTTCTGCTCTCTGGAATGTTCTTCTTTAGGAAACCATCGACCTGCTATCAAATTTGCATCTGTGAAGGCTTCCAAGAATTCAGACATAAATCTGGAACTTCTATAGAAATTAGTGGGTCAATTTTTTTCGAATTTCAACAAAGCCTGACGTCAACGGGCTAGTTAGAAGGCGGAAGGGAAAAGAAGGCCGTCTCAATCAAAAACGTGGCCCAAAAAAAGACAATGTATAACAGATTTTTAAGTAAAATTATTCTGTTCGTTAAATTTATATATATATTATTTTCATTCTGAATAAAATTACTTAGAATTGCTTTCAGTCCAAGAAATAAAAGTGCACTCATTCCAAGCTCAAGATTTGAAAAGAGTCGTACGTGGCTGTATTCTTTGACAAAACATTATCTGAATTTTGGTTACATACTTCAGTGTGGGAAACGTACGCCCCACTGCGCACTTCTAACGTGGAAATTATGTCTGACTCTTCAAGGAGATCAGCATGTCTCCCGCCCACATTGTTGAGACACGTGTTGTATCGTTGTAAATTAAAGTTCACTTTTACATCACGTGTTGTGCCGTGGTAAGGTAAAGTTCACTTTTACATCACGTGTTGTGCCGTAGTAAAGTAAAGTTCACTTTTACGTCACGTGTTGTGCCGTGGTAAGGTAAAGTTCACTTTTACATCACGTGTTGTGCCGTGGTATGGTAAAGTTCACTTTTACGTCACGTGTTGTGCCGCGGTAAGGTAAAGTTCACTTTTAAGACACGTGTTTAGCCGTTGTAAATTAAAGTTCACTTATACGACTCGTGCTATACCGCTTTTCCCTTTTGCGTAGCCATAAAAACCATTGGTGTTGGCGCTTCCCCCCGGATACTGCAGCATTGAGCTGGACATGTGATACATCACCCCCTGGCCAGGATACCAGCCTGTGGCAGGCTTTAGCTCAGCGTCAGTTGGAACTCGTATTGCGTTTTGGTGGAGCCGGGAACCTGGCGCCAGGTGGACTCGAGCTCACGACCCCTCAGACAGCTGTAGAGCATCTCCTGCACCACGCTATCCAGGCCCCACCGTGGCTACCTGCTGCTAAATGGCCAATTCCATACTTCATTTTTGAATGCTCATTAGATTGAATGAATTATTTTTTAACCTCAGACCAACTTTTATAAATATATCTGGATAATTCTTTGATAGTTTCGTGAAATTAATGCTGCTTTGTATGCGCTATAGTCCTCTTTATGCTGCCCAAAATGGAGAACTAGGTGATTTTAACGGAGTCCTCATATTTTAGCTTTAGCTTTATTTTACGAAACATTTCTCGGAAAACTGAGAAGGAAATATTTTGTGGAGAAATCGGTGAGCGCTCAAACTGCTTTTATTCGCGCATATTAACGCCTCGTGGCTAACAGCCAACTCTTCAGATTTAACAAAACAAAACATATTAAGCTGGTTTTGAGTCTTAAAGCAACAATCATCACTCAACTCGATAGCACATCGTCAATGCTCATTGGTTTCCGCACTAAACAATTTTGCGGCCAAATTCCAGCGCATGAGGTACTGAAAGCCATCTCTTGGCTTCAATTTGAGGAAATAATCCGTGTATTAATTTTTCAAATGGGGGGCCGCGGCTGTGCCCAGATGGCAGAGGCCGCGCGCTGCCGCCACCGATAACGCGACTCCTGATCCCCGCAAGATTACCGCGGATTGACGGGGCTTTGCTGCCCTGGCCGGGCCCCTCACAGGCCTCCTAGGAACTCCACAGCGACGGGGCGTCACTGGTGATGAGGAGAAAACGGCACTTCGGAGACCACGACAACTTTAACTAATGTCTGCTATCGGAAATCTCACGGTCATTTCGGTATGAATTCTTCTTTCTCTTCAGTAGAAGTGGAGTAGGTTTTAGGTTGTGATGGTGGTCACAGCACACAGGTGGAAGTGATGGTGGTCACGGAAACCAGGTGGTGGAATACTACCCGTTCCATCACTTGTCTTGCCCTTCCATTTCACGTACACTCTAACGGCTGTGCGTGATTGGTGTCTGGGTAAACACCCAAGAATGGGCTACTTGGACCTCTTTTGTTGTAATATTTTATTCAATTCTTTTCTCTTAATTTCCTGTCCGTAAGAAAATTTGCTTTCCAGTGATTGTTTTAAGCAGCGCTGAATTTACATTTCTTTAAAAATTCTCCCTGATATCTAACGTCTATGCAAGAGCGTTTTTACTGTTAGCGAGATTATACCACCTGAAAAAATTGAAGACTTTCAGTTCATTCACTCGTGAGTGCTTTCGTCGTTACCTAAAAGTCGTTTCTTGAACATTAGAATGCGATCGTACGCACAAAATCTTGCAAATGCTCCAACGTTCTCCGGGCTCATACATCCCAGCAGCTCGCCTGGCTCATACATCCCAGCAGCTCGCCTGACTCATACATCCCAGCAGCTCGCCTGGCTCATACATCCCAGCAGCTCGCCTGGCTCATACATCCCAGCAGCTCGCCTGGCTCATACATCCCAGCAGTTTGCCTGGCTCATACATCCCAGCAGTTCGCCCGTCTAATAAATCAGAGAAAATATTGAGTGCTCCAAATCTGGAGTCCAAGTTCTGCCACTCTACTGGATTAATTAGCAGAGTTTTTAATAATGTTACGAATTTTTGCATTTATGTTAAGTAATTTGTGCGACGTGAAACATTTTCTCCTCGTCTCGCTACTCAGGGGCGAGTCATTTGCGATCTCGTAATTACAAATTTCTGATGATGATGGCAAAGTTTAAGTTGTGAAGAAGTAAATTATATGCTCTAGAGATAGGTTCAAAGATTCATATAAGATTTTCCTTCATGGGTAAACAAAAATACTGTAGCAGATCAATCGAAACTCGCCGTCCATGCGTCTACAGCAGCAAAAATGAGCTGTAGGCAGAAACATTTCAACGCATATTTCGAGAGGTAGAACAGAAAAAATTGCTGATTGTCTTCGCCTCTCGTCTCCAACTTTTCCAGAAAATTCGCGTCTTTTTTGAGCGACAACGTGAGTTAATTGGGAAACTGCTGATAAATAACTTGCGGATAATTTCTTCCTTCATTTCAAGTCTCTAATCCAAGTAATCACCTCTATGCTTGTTTAAAATAAAGTTCTATATCCGGAAACATTGATGCGCGATTGACCAAAATTTCTCAGTGCTGAATATTTTTACTTCCGTTTACCTCGTATCAATAGAAGCACAAACGTGTCAAAAAGAGACCCGTCTGGGTCCACAACCCCAGTCCGACTCCGCTCTTTCCGTTCAAATTCAGCCCTAATGCTCGACACAGCAGCTTGGGCTCCAGCCGACTTCTCCCTTGTGTTGGACTGCCAAGACGCCTGCAATTTGGGCTCGGAGGGAACACGGTCCTTTGATTTGCAAAGACTTGTTCCCCGTCAGGACGACACGACTGGGCGTGTCTTGTCTCCAGTTCAGTTGTGCTGGACTTTTGACGACAATGGAAGCATTGAGTCATTATCTTCAAAGAGAATCTCGACTCGTAGCCCTTATGTACAATTCACCTAATTTTGATATAACCACATTACTACATCTTCCATTCGTCGCATTCATTTGATTCACTGCGACAGTAAGCGGCTTGTTATTTACTATGCAATTTGTATCAATTATAATATTTTTCCAGCTTGATCGCTGAATTTTCATTTCGTACTTATGTCTTTTTAGCCGCTGAATACACCCAAATGATCTACCAAACAAATGTATGATTTTTTGCAAATAAATATACGGCGATTGCTTCTTCGTCTCATATCAACATACTTGTATCAGAGTCGAAAACCCAGAGAATCAACTAATGCTAAGTAGTTAACTACATGTGTTACTGACTTCTCTGAACCTATTCCAAAACTAATCATGAAATTTCAGCACAATACATTTAAAATTCCTGTAAAATTATTCGTTACAATAGGTACATGGCACGTCAAGTTCCTCTATTTTTGGATATGATAATATATACGGAAAATACGTTTATGAATCCGTATCCCATATGCATTTGCACGAAGATATAATTCGAAAAGTTAAAGTTACAAATTTTGAACAAAACTTAAATCGTCCGTAGAACCGATATGACTTACGTAAGTATTCTTATTAAAAAATCTCTATTAACAAATTCCGATAGGTATTGATGAAAAATTGCCGCTCATTTCACTCTTTGGATGTTCTGTCTTTTAAAAGCCAATCATCCCTCGCATATGGTTTTAGTTGTGCACATTGCGCATCCCAGTACGTGGGCTCAGTTCACCGAGCTCTTTACACGAGGGTTACTGAGTCTGCTGACCAACGTGATGGCACAAGTGCTCTTCTTTGCTCTCTTTCTCATTCTAATGTAAGGAAATATCATCTGAAGAGGACCAGTGACCAAGTTATCAACAGCAACCAAAAAAAATATACGTTAGGTTCTCGTTACTAATACTCATCATACTTATATAAATTACAGCCTTTTTTGAACAACATGCAGAATACTTACTTTAAAAAAATAGTAAGTCTGTGATTTGTAGTTTTTAATATTTTGTCGTTGTGTGAGCAGAACTTTCATATTTCCCTTCAATTTACTATTATATTACATGCATTATATAATCAGAATCCCACAGATATCGATTGAGTCATTTGTATATTGTGCAGATGCAACTGAAAATGAGTTTAAACTCGAAATGTCCATAATAAAACTTTTCAACCAACATTTCCTAACTTCTTAAGAATTCATTAATTTTGAAAGAAACGCATTTATTCTAATCTAGAAACGCATGTAAAAGGCAAAGAAAATGATGCTCTTGGAATTTTTTTTTCTTATTGAAATTGTATAGATATTGAAAGTAGACAAGTGATAAATATGACAACAAAATTTCTATGACCTCAGTCCATGCGAAGGACTGCCTGGAAATGTTCATGAGTGAATATATGAATTAATTTAAATTTGTGCGTACGACATTTCCCATTGTTCATCGGAACGTGCATACGCACACACACGAAGCATGCCCACACATGGAACACGCACACACACGGAACATGCACACACACGAAACATGCACACACACGAAACATGCACACACACGGAACATGCACACACACGGAACATGCACACACACGAAACATGCACACACACGGAACATGCACACACACGGAACATGCACAGCCCTCCCGCAAAAGCTCTGCTTCCAGCACCCCAAGTCCTGAGCTGCAGTTTGCACGCTCCTGGCAGTCGCCATACCTCCCCGACTCAGCGACGTCACGAGCGTTAGTAGAATAACTTATAATTCGCGTCTAAATTAGGTTTGTATGATGGTCCTTCTCTTGGTACCTATGAGAGGCTGGAAAATGACCTGTGGTTTAGCCCTATGAAATTTTTTAACGAATTAAAAGCAGAGCATCATAATCTCCAAAATTTTGAACATAGAAGTATAATGAAATAGAATTTTACAATATGTTTTCTCAATTTTGATTCAGCTAGAGTTCCAAAGTTGGGCTGCCTCTCTATCGACCTATCATGCGTCAACAAGGGCGCGATTAGCTTGGCTTATATGTTCCTTCATCAGTTGTTATGGTGGGCTGTTGGTCCATCGTGGTGATTGACACTTAATTTAGGGCGGAGAGCCCTCCTTGATGTTCTTAGAGCTGCAAAATTCAGAAGATAAGAATAACTTGTACACAAGTCAACGCTACTAACTTGAACCTGTTCATTTCCACCACCGTGTTCTCGCAAAACCGTGTAGCTCTATTGACAGCTAGAAGAAACATTTCCGTCCTAAGTTAGTTCTAACTAAGCATTTTATTTTCACTCATGGATGTGTGTTTAGTGTACTACGGCTGAATGAATATTCTAAAAGTATATAAATAAAATTTTATAACTGCATAGAACCTTTAGAGGCAAACTCTTTTTGACCCTTATAAAAATAAACACTTGTTTTTCACACTCAATATTTCGTTCCTCTTTCGTTGATTACGCGGTCAATCTCTTTCAAATTTGATACGGTGATTCGTTCATACTAAGCGAATTTCTTGTCGAATTCGACATGACATTCACACGCTTGTGTTTCAAACGATGTTTATTGATTTTCCACCTTTTTATTTTTTGAGCTTCCGGTTATCGATGGAGGGATTTACATCATGCCTGGTATGTAGAATATACGTGGGCCCCGTGGACTAGTGGTAGCGTGATGGCCTCGTAAACGAGAGGACCCCAGTTCGACCCTCGACTCAGGAAGGCATTTTCACTTTACCAGGGAGTATACTTCCCTTGGATAGCGAAGTTTGAACCACACATTTCTCACAACCCTCACCACGCCAGTAGTTGTAAGGCATTGAAAACCCAACGGTAAAACGTGTTGGAATTATTAAAGGTATGTAGGGTTGTTAAATATTGTTATTAATGTAGTTTTAACTCAGGTCGAATGAATTTTATTAGAAGTCCCAAGTTTTTCTGCTCTTTTGCGCCAATTTTCTTCCCCCTTAACTTTGCTCAGAATAATGAACCTCCTCCCTTAATTTGATTTCGCTTTCGACAATAACATTGTCGACACTTTCGCAACCAATATCATTCGACACTAAAAATGTCATTGCGTATTTGGACAATATTCACGCACTAATTTCCTGGTACATTAAAATTGAATCTACCCCTAAACACTCGGTCTTGTGTCGATGGAACCGCTGACCAGCATTGCAGGAAATGCCTGAAAACATCGAGCTTATTTGCGGTAGAGATAAAGGCTTGCGGGGCTCACGCTATCTTATATCGCCAAGACAATGCCGCCCCTCTCCACCTTCGAGCTTCCAAGGCATAAAACTGAGTGTCCATTGGATATTTGTTTGTAGATATCGTCTGTTATTACCTTTAACTTGCAACACGTCACGTACTTCTGGAAAACGTCCGAACTCTTGCGAGGAATTGTATGCAATGCAAGTCGCATGTCAACACCATCGAGCCATGGAAGACAGAGCACTGGAAAAGTATTTTGTGAACTTCCCTGAGAAGAATTGAGGAAGCCTATGCTGGTCTCATATATTCTGGGTACATTCAAGGCTTAGCCCTATTTACTATTTAATATACTATGTATGTTCCAGCTAACCAGAGTAATTCATCACACAGTAGAGCACACGTAATTCAGACAGGATTCTCTCATTTCAGGCTGCAATTACTAAGTCTAATGCAGGAAAAAGCCTCTCAAGGCTCGGCTGGCAGCATCGGCTGCCTAATTGGAATCTCACTGAGAATATTTTTCATCAAACCCGCAAAAGTATTAAAAATTTCATACGTTGCAATGACCATGATTAAAAACTCGATTTTGAATCGTTGATTAATATTGTATAGGTAATTAATTGCTATTAATTAGAGTGCAAATAGTAGTGCAATCTTACATTTAATTTTCTTTTCCTTAGGGAAGTCACTCCGCTCGGGAGTCTTGAACCCGAGACTTTTTCATGTACTAAAAGGAGAACAAGCCATCAATTTTCCACGGCAGTGCTCTCTATGTGATGTGTTCTTTATTTCCATTGAAACATATGCATATCCATTGAAACTTCTACATTTCAATTGAAACATATACAGTTCCATTGAAACATATACAGTTCCAGGGAAACATATACAATTCTATTGAAATATAAACATTTTCAATTATGCATATATATTTCCATTTAAACATGTACAGTTCCATTGAAACATATGAAGTTCCATTGAAGCATATACACTTCCGTTTAAACATATACGTTTCCATTGAAACATACGCATTTCCATTTAAAAGTTTTACATTGTTTCTTGTTGGTACACAATTGATTGAAATTGTGTTGAAGGCTGTCGAATAGAATACACAGCTGCAATAAACCCCATAGCAGTGTTCTGCAACGACCTCCTCATACCAGCAGTACTTGCTTTCCATTACTGGTGTCATGATACTAGAAACTTTATCGTGTTATTGGTTTGTAGATGCAAAATTTATGAATTTTAGAAAATAATAAATTGGGGGAAATCAAAACTCAAATTTTTATAATAATTACTATTTAAAACGATGAATGCAGGAGTCATAGAGTACAGCAAATTATCAACTTGTTTTTAACATAAACTATGGAACGTATGTTTCTTAGCAAATAAAACTTTGAAAATAAAGCAAGTATTCCCGATATAAATCGGTGTCTTTGGCGTGCGAGGACGTTAATTGAAGGCAGTCGACCGCAGAGCGTTGAGTCGTGTGGATGAACAATATGGATTATAACAATAATTATGAACAATATAATATGAACAATAAGAATTTTGACCTCTCATGTGGAGAACTAAGTTTATACAACAGGCTTAGTAATCAATACAACCATTACTAAATACATAGGACCTAGACCTTTAGTTTGGCAGGAGTTACGGTAGCCATGTTGAAATTACGGCCTCCGGTCTTAGACGTGCAGGGAATTTCTATCGATCTGACTGCTCACTATTTCACTGCCATTGTTGTACGAACATATTGGGAAACGTTATACTCTAGTATTACCAGCCTGGAATATAAATGGGTGAATGGAAGGCGTTCGAGACGCACGAGCATGGTTTCTTGACGAACAGAATGTTGTAGCGAGTGCGTGAGAAGTCCCTGAGAACAGACAGGAAACAATTGCCCCCGTAAGTGGCGGCAATATATTACACAGTAAACTAAATTCTTACCCTAGTAGAAGTTTTTGGGTCTTCAAGTTTTTTCTCCAAAGGCTCCAATTGTTTATTTCATTTACCAATACTGTTTTCGTGGAGGGAGACACCAAAGCCCCAGTGCGAGCTGAGGTGTTGGTTCAAAGTTTCGTGACCCGAAATGACGAAATAAATATCTGTATAATGTCATTATGTGTCTGTGAGTATATTTTGTGTTGAGTGATCAAGTGAACTTCAGCACAGATCATTAGGGAACCAAGTTTCCTGACATTTAGATTCATCAATGAATTGAAATTGAACATTGTCTGTACGAGTATGCGGGGATGTAGGTATGTCATTAACATCTCAGTCGAATAAACAGCACAGGACTAAGACCAGGATGACCAGTAAACATAAGACAAACTTCCTCTGATCGCACTTGCCATACTGACCCTTCAATATAATATGAGCAATATTATTATTGATTACCACTGTTCTTCAAAGTGAACACGCTCAGTTACTTTACAGGGACGCTTGCACAGCGGAGTAGTATAGAGTAAACTGAGGTAGGCGGCGGGTTCACCCCTGGAAACATTCTCTCATCCGAATGCTTAAATAAATATTCTATGTAGATTCATACAATCAGACACTGACCACATAAAATGATAAAAATTTAATAGTCCTTGGTGTAATCCAAAGCATATAATTTAATTTTGCAGCTTCAACATCCTGGTTAATATTTCACCGAAATTTTCATAAACTATGCTATGGTTTTTTCCGAATGCAACCAAGCTGACTAGTTCTTTTCTCAAGCATTAAAAGCCTTTCAACGATTCAGACTGCAGTGGTAATTAGTTACGACTAAGTCTTTCATTTTTTTTGCCATTATGCATTGGAGTCAATCAACAGCCAGTAGGAAATGTTATCGGAAAGTTAAGGAGAAAATGAAGATACCTGCTCACATTTCATGAAAATTCTTCAAATTTTAGCGCTGAAGCTGGACAATGTAATCACAATATTTTTTAAAAGCTAAATGCGGCTGTTTGAGGTAATTAGACGAGGAACTTGGATCACGCGTGTAACTTGCCCCTCACCCTGGAGAACGAATTTAGCAAAATCGTTCATGAAAGCTGAACTTCATCATATATAAAGAACCAAGATTTCCTCATTGTTCAGAAAATTCCCAGTTGCCAGTCTAGAGGTATGAAGGACGGGCCAAGGAGCGGCTGCAGCCTGGCGGTTGGTGGGTCCTGGACCCCGTAAGACGAGGGCGTCTCTGGATAAGAAAGCAGTCGACGTATCCAGCGATAGGCTCAAGACTCCCTTCTTAATCTGGAAGTTCTCTTTAACTTTGGAATCAAGTCTTGGAAGAAGTTCTTTGCTCTTCTTCCATTTTTTCGACTCAGTCAAATTACAGCGTTTTTTGTTAGAGTGTAATCTGGCAGATCCGTTTTCCCTCTGAAGATTCCCTTTTCAGCTTGGAAATCAATAATGCAAGGACCCACATAATTTTCGTCAGTAACATCTGGCTACCATTTTTTGGAAATGGTCAATTGCCCCTCCCTCCCTCCCCATTTCGCCTACTTGAATTGCAAATTTCGGGTCTGTTGTGAGTTATATCAAAGTTTTTAAAAATTATTTGATTTAGTAAACATTACAAAATCCCAAAGTTTTTCTTAAGAAAATACTTTTAGGAGAACGAGGTGAAAGTATTTTACTAACAAAAAATCTGGTTTTCGTTGATTTAGAACTTCACTAGAGACTGTTAACACATCATCAAAGCAGCGAATGCTTGCTTGCTTCTGACGGTAAGAAGCGCTTGACCTACCGTACGTGTTGTACTTCAGAGTACAGGACCCATGAGGAAAATTGTGGAAATACTCCTAGGCCGAGCGTGGGGTGTAGAATGCTGAGCTCATCCAGGCTTTGTCCTTCTCGGGGAGGCAATTACGAAGTGGTTCCAATAGCCCATTGTCTCGCCGAGAGAAAGTAATTTACCCCAGAATGGATGGTGTGGCACGGAGAGTAAATGAGAGAACTGGAGGCCGTCTGTGAGTGAGTCCAGTGCTCATGAGAGTTGCTCATCCCTCTGAACAATCATAGGGGCACAATGGACGCTACCTGGTCCTGCTTTTTATATTTCTCCCTCGAAATCTCATTAAACTGCAAGCTTAAAACGCAAAAGAGCAGACCCTATACACCATGCTTACCGAGCGTACAATATTTGTATGTTGCAAGTGCAATATTTTTATATTCAAAATATATAGAGTTAAAACCAGTTTATGAGCGCCTCTCTGATAAATACGCATTGTGGCCCATGGTGCTGAGACTGTTAACAATATTCTAAAATCCTGGGTGTGGTATTTGTTTAGATAATTAACAGAGCTACAAAATTTGAGTAGCATTTTCAAAAAACGCCTCACTTTCTTCTTACTTACCAAAAACATTTGCCTTTTGAAAAACAAATTCACCCTTTGTGGGGCCACGATTATTAAGAAACGTTTATATTTCCACTTCAGTAGACTAAATGCTCAGAGTACACAAATAAACGTTGATGCTCAAATCAACGCAGCTCTCAGTGTTCAGGTAACACGAAAATAATCATTCGAATTTTAAAGGAAACGCGAGTCTCAGCTTAGTTTCTACTCGGCACTTTAGACCCGTCAAATTGTGAGCACAGTTGGAACAACCCTCATTTGCCCCGGCCTCGAAGGGTTAAATAGCATTTATTTTCCGGCTTTGGGCGCTAAACATTAATCATTGTGCATGGACTGCGTGCAGGGCCCCACGCCTCAGGTCCAAGGGACCGCAGCACTGCAGCCGCCCTCGCCGGCCGTCGGAATTAGGGGGGCCCCAGGGCTCACATTGCTGCTGCAGGGAGGCTCGTCCCAATGATCGCACAGCCAGAAACAGATAAAGTAGTAAGTACTTGAAGAAATATACTGATCTACCCATAGTTCCTTTTGTATTAGTCGTCGGATGTTAAGGCAGAGATGATGTGCTGGTTAAAAAAAGTTGTGAAAATCAATTCCACAGCACTTTTCTTTTAAATTTAAAATTTAAGGGTGATACTAATACTCTTACATTCAATAGTACAAGACTTAATCATCGTAAGTATATTACTGAATTAATGCACTCAATTTTACTTGGATTTAACTCACTTTTTCTCTCTCTCTCTCAATAAATATTTTTCCATTCTCTTGAGTTTTTTCAATGTTTTTTGTAACAAACTTTGACTTACCGTCCCCAGCGACAATATTTTTACCAATTTCGGCTTTGGATAGTTTCGTACTCCTTACGACTCCCTCCTCCATTTTCGATAACCACTTTGCTCACCCTGTATTTCTATAGGGATCCTCTGCCCACCGTGTATTTCTATAGGGATCCTGTGCCCACCGTGTATTTCTAAGGGGATCGTTTGCCCACCGTGTATCTCTAGGGGGATCATGTTGACCTACGCGTCAGAGAAGGGGACGGGCAGTGTGAGTGACCTCTGGTCATGCAGCACACTGCGTCGCCCGTACTCATTTTCATCGTCTTCAAAGTCCAGCAAAAATTAATCTGAATCTGGATGACCTTTTCAATAACCAGCGGAATCAACCATGCTCGAATGACATCTATGTCTGTATATTTTACACTGGTAATATAGGACCCCAAAATGTGTTATATTGTTTTAGTGAGTGAAACAGGGTCATTCTCTATAATCGAGTTCAAAATCTTAAAGCACGCTGATGTATCTAAAAAGCATCAGGCTTTTGCAAGCCCGAACATTGTTGTTGACGATGTTATTGTTTTGTGGAGAGACTGATTTCGACCTCACTTCACCAAAGCTGCTCGCAATTTACTTGATAAGGAGTTTCTTTATGTGAAATTGTGAGACGGATTCATTACCGACCAGGTACTCAGCCTACGTGGCCCGCCGGCTTCGTCTTTTTCTGGAGGTATTTGTGTTGGTGAGGTCACAGTAGTGTCGGGCCAGCATATGCTGCTGCATGTGAACCAACATACACGTCAACATGCTCAATTTAAAATCAATTTTCACAAATTCACGGAATTATTAACTAAAAACCATCACAAAACTATCGGTTCTAAATAAATTTTAGTCGTTTTTGCTGCATGATTCAATGGAAGTCCAGTGCCTTGTAAAGCCTAACGTTCATTTTTCTGATAATCTGAGTGCCTGCGCAGTGTGAGCTTTGGAAAGCAGCAAGTAAAATTTATTACTCCGGCTAACATAATCCTGTCCATTGTTGCGAATTAGTCTTGAGAATTCGCTTTTGTAATCAATTGACGAAAAAATTGTTGATGTTTTAAATTTTATAATGAATGAAGGTACGTAAACTGTTAATTCAGTCACACTTGAAAAAAAAATAAGATGTAGGACCAATGAAATTACAAATGATTTTACACTGTCAAAAAATATCATTAAGAGGAAAATGTAAGGAAAACAAGAGAAGTTGTTCACTCATACTTATCTTTCTCAAAATTATAATAGGATCAGCATTCAAAACTGCTAAAATAAGAAAGTATACGCGTTCTTTATAATGGCAAACGTTTATTTAGATAGTTTTAAAAAACAGGTCAAACGCATAAAAAAAATATTCTGAAATCATCGGTAGCGACTCATAGCATACGTGCACTCATGTGGGAGAAAAATACACTTATATTTTACTAAAACAAATCGAACCTACGTCCAACCGAAAGGATTACATTATGATCTGAAACTCATAGCATTTATCCCCTTTTTGTGGAGCTCGAAGGACGTGAGTACCCTGTGTTCTAGTTCATTTTCTGCGGCCGCCCCGAGGCTGAAGATCAGAAATTTTCAAATCGCCCAGCTCTTGCATGCCGGGACAAGCGCTGCTTGGGAGCCACAACGACCACTTGTGCAGTAAATATGATAATGGGAAAACTTCGAGCTCTGCGTCAAAAATTTTAAACCATTCTCAGTCCAATAGAAGTTCTTCGAAACTGCTGTAGTATTTAGGTGAATGGAAAAGTCACCGAAAATCGTTTAAATAAAAGCCCAAAAAACTATAGACAATGGTTTTTTAAAGTAGATAAACGAGAATTTGACGATTCTGAAAGCCTGGTGCTTATTTTTGTGCCGGAGAGGTAAGAGTTCAGTCAGGCTGCCTAAAACATCTGTCATTCATGATGAAAAAGATTCCGCCGATACTCCACCAAAGGAAACTTATGTCACTCAATGTTTCTTCCCATAAAGGGAATTCGCGAGCTCAATAGCCCAGATGCAAGCCGCTGTTCTTTCACACGTCCATATCGGAGACAATCTCAAAACGTCCTCAAATCGATTGCCTGGCCTATTCCAATAACGGAATCCAAATTGTAGCGCTGTGCAACTGCTTCGTGATGCGGGTGCCTGCTGCGACACGGCCAGGGGTTGAAAAGTAGGGGCATTGGGGCGGCTGAGGTAATGGTTTGGTTGCATTTTATATCCCTAATTAGACCAACGAAGGTCCTCAGTTGTTGAGCCTAGGAAGATAATTACACTTGAAAACTATTTTGAATTCTTCGTCTATTGAATAATAACTTTTTATTTTATAACGGATAGTTCTGGATAATTTGGATTTACTGGGCAATGACTTTTACTCGGCTTTGTTCTATTAGGCCCTAGCTTGATTTTGTTCAATCATAAAATAGATATTTATCATTATTCCTTAATGTTTTTGCAGTAGTGCATAATGGCTTTTAATATTGGAGACATCTAATTGAAGTAATGTTTAGCTTTGCATTCTCGATTAAGACAATACGGCTATCAACACCTGCACCAATTGACAACACAATCGAGTAAATTGTCTTGAAAAGCATTAGAAAGTTCGCGAGTAAAACTCTCTTGATTCTTATTGTTACATTTACGGATACTCCAAACATCTACGCGAATGAGAAACTATAGCAAATTTGGTAGGAAGAGCTCACTTGATTTGCTGTGGCACAAAACTGGGGGGTCGAGATACATAAATACGGGCTCCGCATGAAGCTTGCGCTCTGGGAATTGAAGACTGCGACACGTAACGTTTAGACTCGTCTAAAAGTTTCTGAGATTACATAATAAATTCATGATGCCATGGAGTAACTTGAATTCTTAAATCAGTCATCAATGTTGTAAATCTTACTCAACTTGAAACGAAGCCACTACAGAAGCAGCCACTCGTATTTAAATAACTTTGGAAACAATTCGATTTGCAGAGGCGTCAAAGGTTTTTTAAAGTTCAGGACTAGCGAGAGCTTACTTTGATGTGCGCCAGTACAGGCGGCAGAGGCTTGCTTTTGTATCTCGGAGGCTGCCGTTGGCTGGCTGGGTTGCGGCGGCGGACAGAAGATCAGCAGGCATCAAAAATAGACACATGTCATGTCAGCAGCCCTGCAGCAGGCGTTCTGCAGCGTACGATAGGAACCAAACATTGGACCAATTCTTATTTCGGTACGGCCAGTGAGCTTTCCTTGCTGAAAATGTCAGGGCTGCACTAGTGAAACCTTCGAGGCAGTCGATCGTGGTTTGTTGTGTTGATAGCGATGCCTTTAAACTTTGCATGTCTTCTTAGGGGCTTTAGAGCTTGAAATTTTCGCTTGGTTTCATTACAAAACTACTAGATTTTTACAAGTATTTTACAAAGCGGGGACGTGTAATTTATTAATACCTGTTCCTTGATATTCATTTCAATTTACCAACATCTTATGTTCACATTCAAGCACTTCTGGTCAGGTTCATTCGTTAGAAATGCTGAGGGTCGTCCAGGAAACTACCACCTGAGCAGAGGCAGTGGTGCTGCCCTGAACTCGACCTCATCATTGTGCTCTGTTGGCAGACGTGAATTTTGGTTCCCTGTAATTCTAAGAAAATTTTAAATCTGAAGCTCAAGTGCTTGCTCGTTCGATATCTCCAATGCCAGGGTGGAGCAGAGTAAGTTGAGAGCCGCTCTGCCTGAAATCATATTTTCATTTTTATTCTTCATGGCTGTGGAGGCGCCTAACGCATCAAGCGGCGCTCCAGGAGCTGATGTTTCTTCAGTTCAAGTCTTCATTTCTACAATACGTTTCTGCAAACATGTGCATTGAACTTGAATTTTTATTTCTACTATTCGTTCCAGGTGTAAAACGTGAACAAAAATCGTGTATAAATGGTGACGTACTGCTAGCGTGCTGGCCTCGTAACCGAGAGGACACTGGTTCAAATCTCGGCTCAGTCGAAGGCATTTTCACGTTAGCAGGAAGTACTTCCCTTGGAAAAGGAAGTTTAAACCACACATTCCTCACATCCCTCACCATGCCAGTAGTTGTAAGGCATTGAAAACCCAACGGTAAAACGTGTTGGAATTAATAAAGGTTCTAAAGGTTCTAATGTCGACAGGGAAATATTTACGTTGTATCTTCCAGCACACAGCACATCCAGGGTAACTACTGTCCAGGTGTTGTATTAATTAAATGCAAGTAATTTCTATCACCTGAATTCAAAAGTCTTCTGAAAATTCATGTAAAAATACTTGGGGGAATTAAAACAACCGATGGGGAAAATTCCGGCTATATTTCCAACACAACAGATATGCGTTCCCTCAAAGAGTGATAATCGCACGTGCGAGGTGATCAGTCTTAAGTTCATCAGACTCATTTTATACCCTTGAAAATGATAATTGGTGGTTATGAACAAATTGCCATTAGGAAGGGAGAATCCACAAGCACAAAATCTAACAAAATTGTTGCTCTTCGCTTCCCAATATGAAACTGAACACACTCAAACAACACTTAAGGTACATGCTCGGATATAAGCACTTGTCTGCTTGCTGCAAGGCACTTTTACCTTAATCCTACTTAGTCAAAAGACTCAGACTAAATATAATACCATCCTGGCACCAGGGGCCTTTTCGTCAGCATCAGTAGGTGGCGGCCTCCACTCCGTCCATCTTGACGACCCACGCCCACCGGCTGCCCACTCGGGCCATGGGGGGGAACGTGACCTCCAGGCCCTCTGCGCCGGCCTGGAACTGAGGGTGCTGCCTTCTTAGACCTCGTCCAAAGAATGATTATACGCGACACTCAGATAACTGAGGGTGATGCCTTCTCAGACCTAGTTCAAAAAAATGATTATACGCAACACTCAGGTAACTGAGGGTGTTGCCTTCTTAGACCTCGTCCAGAGAATGATCATATACATCACTCAGGTAAGTCCAATCGGCAGATTCATTTAAGTATCATTAAAAATCGTGCTTAGGTCCACTAGTAGTGAGGCCCCAGGTCTAATTCATCATTCGTCATTTCTTGCTTGGATGTAATGTGTGTCTAATATAAATTACTGTAGTGAAAAATGCTTCAAGTGAGAATACTGTTCATTGTGGTTAAAAAAAACTACTAGCACAGGTAAGGGTTATCTTGTTCTAATATGCATCACAATATTTTAGCTTACTGAGATTTAACTTTTGTTTTTAAGAAAAGTTGTTCGTGTGAACTGAAAGCACAGCTCGCTAAGCGGGCTGAACTTACGGCCGATAACTGAGGTAAACATGAAAGTTAATGCTTTGCAAAAGATTTTCGATCGTAAAATTTATTTGCGAGAAAAAACACTCGCAAAAACATGGTCGTTTCGAGCATTAGCTCATCATCAGCTATCAAAAACGACCTAGTTTTTACGAGTGGTTATTCGTCTAGTAAATACGTTCTCCGATTAAAAATGTTTTGTCCAGTATTTCTATTGCATTCCTTTTGGATGAAAATTTAAAATTTTTAAATGGCTGCCTAAAAATGTGGCAAAAACGTAAGGCGACCACTCTAGTTGAATCGAAGTCGTGCTATCCCAAATTTATGCTCAGTAGAGATAATAAATTTATGTTCTACAACTGTGTGCTATTATTTTTTCCAAAACTATCATAGCGCTCAAATGTCATATCGATTCAACCATTATTGCAACTGTAATATAAATTAAATTCAATAAAGCCATGCACAACCATAAAATGCTACAATCTCAATTACAGCCCTTGTGCACCGAACCCGAACCATGACGAAACCTTCGAAACATTTTCAACTTTGAAGAATTTTGAACATTTCACACAGAGACGAGATTCTAAAATTCATTTCCACGAAAAATATGTCTTAGGATTTCAATTCGTTTCAGGTAGAACGATAGTTTTTATGATCCAAAATGTAAGTGACGCTGCTTGACCCTTAATAAAGGAACCATTTCCGAGTGTTCTCATAAATCGAAGAAAAAAATTTAAAATCCTCAGAATACAGGACACATTTGTCAAAAAAACAGTCGCAGAAGTGGAGGACGACCGTACATATTAGTGGAGACTGACCTGAAGCTCTTCCTGAGCGCTGTCGCTGAGTAAGGTGATGGTGGTGTCGGCGGTGCTCTGGACGGACCCCAGGGTGATCACGTCATCCTGCGGCCAGTCCAGCACCATGCCATACACCGTAGTGCCTGAGCTCGTGTACCTGAGAACGGAGCAATGACGACCATTCATAGGGAATAACACAGGACTGCAGACCGCACTCGCCAGTTTTGAATACTTCTAAGTGCTAAATTCAGTACCGTAGATTTGACATTAGCCAGCATACGAATAAACGATCAAGGAGCAATATTTCTCTTCGAAGCTACGTGTGAAAACGCTACACAAAAAAGTGTCAGACCTCGGATCTCATTAAAGTGCGATTGCTTAAAAACAATCCATTTCTGCGTGAAGTTAAAGGTTTAGTAAAATTTTCAGTTGCATATTGCATCGTACTTGGTCTAATATCTGATACAAAGTTCAAAGCTAAAGTTTTTGCTACACTGATCTGAACAAGCCCTCCTGGGAAAGAGTATTGTTCATCGAGAGCTAAATCGAGGAAACTTCCATGGGTCGATAACTCACCTGAATGAAAATTTGGGAAGATTTTCAAGTACATGAATCGTGAAAAACTCAGCTCTAGCAGAAATATCTACTGTCTTCTACGTGACCGCAAGTCTGGCAGATCGACCAAGTGACTCACCAGACTCCTGGAGTGAGAGTATCGTTCTGGGCGGACCAGGGCACCGAGGCATAGATGGCCTCCCCGTTGTACCCCAGCCACTCCCCCATCTGGCGGAGCCGCTCTTCCATCAGTGGGGGAATCATGCCATCACGTGTCGGGCCAACGTTGATGAGCAAGTTACCTGGTAACGATTTTAATGGTCTTCAAACGATGTACTCAACACCGTTCTTTGTCCAAAAGAAAACCTATGAAAAAAGATGCGACAAACAAAAGAGAAATAGTTACGTTCCATCAGTTGTCACCATAGCGAAGCGTTCATTTTCTAGATTAGAAGACCGACAGATACCGGAACGAGAGATAGGCGTTCATCTCTAAAATTTACTCAACCGGTTATCATAGTCGAGTCTATTTTAGTCTTTGCCTGAGGAACCCTGAAGAATACGAGAATATCAGCAACTTATCCCCTGTGTCACACAAAAAAACACATTTGGTGAAATGTACATTCACACTCAAGAGATAACGAAACTTACTTACAATTCGACAGGTGTTACAAAGTTAGCATGTCTTCAACTGTTAATTAAGAAGAACTTACCTCCGCAGCTGACGGTTGACGTCAAGATCTCGAGAAGCTCGTCGATTGTATAGTAATCTGTGGCGACCGCCTCTCGCCGGTAGCCCCAGGACGACCTGTCGATGGTCATGGCGTTCTCCCACTTGTGGGGCTGCAGGACTCCTGATAGACATAAACTGATGGTTGATCGTCCGGCAAATTTAAAAGTACTATATGGGATTTATGCTGTTTGCTTTAATGAAGGTGAGAGGGGATCACATGAACAATCGGTTCTGTTTAACCCTTGCGAATAATAACCAACGTACAAAATATCTGACTCGGGAAAATAAAGTCAACAATATCTTGGTATTTGCGCTATCTGCTGAAGTATTATCAGATCGTACGGAAACAATTCAGAGCTGCCCAGTTGAAGCCTATATTTCGTACACAGACGAGTATCTCTCGCTAGCACACAATGATTTTGAGGTCGTACTGATGAAGAAGTGGTGCGGCCAATGGTAACGCTCCAGCGCGCACGGACGTGAGCTTGAGACAGATTTTGACCACGAATGGAATGAATTCACTCACCCATCCTCCCCATTAGCCCGATCTAGCTCGCAGTGATTCTGAATGAAGAAAGTCGCCAAAGAAAAACGCTTTACAGATTTTGGAGACGTTCAGAAGAAAACGACAAAGTCATTAAAAACATAACTTCAAAACTACTGAGGCAAAAAGAACAAGAGTGAAATTGACTGAAACAAATGACCTGGGTTGTATCTGTCAACGCAGGTGAAGAACGAGCCGTGCTGGCACATGGTGTTGCTGCCCCATCGGTCGTTAGTGACGACTGTATCCTTCACTGGCGAGTCATTGAAGAGCCACGCCAGAAACGTGGTGGAATTCCAGTACCAGTCCAGGGACTCCCACTCGCCGTCGGACCAGACGATCTCAGGCTGGTACGTGTTCACCTATGGAGGCAACATTAAGTTAGCTACCTCAAGTTTAATTGGTCTAATCCAATGAATATCAGGTCGGTTCGTGTTCACCTAAAAATCAAATTAGATTAAACGCGTAGAATGTTTGTTTGTTTTATCCCAGTTGATCTCGGAATAGAAACTTTCACTTGAAAAATGAAATTATATTCAATTTTTTGAAAATTTGTTTGTCTTATTTTAGTTATTTCCAAGTCGATTTTAAAAGAGAGGGGAATTTGAGCTGCTGAATTTATATACATTGCTGGCTTTGTCAGTTGCGTTCACAAGTTCAGGGCAGGCCGTGGGAACACGGCAGACGGCGCGCAGGCCAAGCACCTCACGGCAGCAGTATTCTGTGTGGCGGCACTCCCTTAACTACTCATCGATAAGATAAGGACATATTCTGAAGTGGACGATAATAAAAATTCACTTCTCATGCGACACTCGTACTTTGAAACCACTTTTACACCTGTCCGTGTTTTTGTGTGTACATCACCGCAGTAAAGTTGTGACGTGTACATGAAAGTTTACTCGAAAATATATTACAACGAAAATATAATATTAAATATATATATTGGAACCTCACTCACTTCAGCTGGCAGCAAAACGAAAAAAATGTAAATTTTGAGTGTGATATTGTTAATACCTCTGGTACAATATTTTGTGCACGCGACCGTCTGATGGGATATTATTGCACGCCGTTGCAAAAGAGTGCAATTTTTTTTCAAATTTTCTCTACCGCCGGAAGACTAACATAGACACTCCCCTTTCCGTTAAAATACAAATTTGTACGCTCAAAGGGTTGCAATAAGCGTCAACAGACTCACGAAACACAGGCCAAAATTTAGAATGTATGGAGCGTTTCACCTTGTTTTATATCCATGAGGGGGATCCGTTAACATTTTTAATGCCTTATCAGTCTCGAAAAGAAAAGAAAGAATCTCACCAGCTCGTACAGCTCCGGCATGGTCTTGGTCACAACGAAGTTGTTTGTTTGGAAATCATTATTTTTGTCCTCCAAATAAAGCGGATGAAACCATTCCAGCAGCGAGTGGTACAGACCGAAGTGGATGTGCGGCTGGTGAGTGCGGATGGCGTCTGCCAGATCTCCTGTGACATGAATGTAGTATGTTCGCTACATAAGTCATACGTTGACTTCTGGCTTAAGGTTTATGAGCTCATTTTCTAGCAAGTCATTTGAACGATAAGTCAAATGGACAATAAACCTGTTCGTTCAATTTTTTAGTAACTTCTGACGAAAAAAACTAGGCGATTAACCTCGATAAGTGGCGAGCTGACGTGTTAACATGAACTAATTGACCTCTAAAATAGTAATTATCGATGCCAAATTTAATTTACCAAAATTTCAACTTTAACACCTAACTAACTATGCATAAAAATGTTTTGAGTACTGTTCTACACTCAACAAGCTAGTTAGACATCAAATTTTAGAGGCAGCGTACAATTGTTATTCTCGACTCACAGAGAATGTTGACAAGGGGCTTTACTCGGTTGAATAGTAAAATAAAAAATGCAAATATAATAACCTGCTTCCAGAGCAGCATCCTGGGTTTCTGAACGCGACTCGTCCAATTACTTAAGCGGAATATGGGTGTTCACTCATTCATGCTCACGATTGCCAACCCCTTCATCATTTCAGGCATTGTCAGCTCTTAATTAAAAGACACTTATTAATAAATAACATTCATCAAACAATGTTACGAGTGTACCAGATTCTCGTTTAAAAACAGGTGGCACATTTCAGTAATAAACCAATTTAATGTAAAAACTTATCTAGGCAGGGCTATTTCACTTCCCAAAGGCAAGAGTAGCGACTGCGTAAGTCTTGTATCAGAAGTACAGGCTTTTGAAGTAAGAGACGCTGACTCATTCCCTCACTGCACGGCCCTGCCGCGTCTCGCACAAGTCATTGAAACTTTTGCAACCTGTCTCTTGAAACTCCGGGCTGAACTAGAACAACCCCAGCCCTCGCGTCAACACCGTGAGCTTAAGCCAAACTCGAAGTACTGAACGTTTTAAAAACGCTCAATTTTAAACCCATAGGTGAAAAAAGAGCTTTCGCAGCAATATCTGTGAATCTGAACACTTCTACTTGTCTTTACTGGACCGAGCAACTCACCGACCAAGTCGCGCTGCGGACCGATGTCCATGGCATTCCAGTTGAAGGAATACTTGGAAGGCCACATGGTGAAGCCCTCGTGGTGTTTGCTCGTCAGCACGACGTAGTTGGCACCCGCTGCGGCGAAGATGTCCGCCCACTGCTTGGGATTGAAGAACTCGGCCGTCAACATGGGAGCGAAGTCTCCATAAGTGAAGCCTGGCCGGTAGTTCTCTTCCATGTATTGCACGTACTTGGCGTTGCCCTCTGAAGGGGAGAGTGGCCATGCGATCAATCATACTTGTGAAGTTTTGGAGGCTCGTTCTGTGAGCTGTATTTATCCGCTGCCTGCTTGATGTATTGGTTGTAAATAAATTTACAAGAACATTACTACGCGTACCTCGAAAACCAGAATAAACTGGCATTTTGGTGAATAAGTGTTAGTGCATTTTGGCATTGTTTTGCTGTCATCGTAAACTACTTGTTACAAGTACCATACACGACAAATGAGCTTTCATAAAGCGTATGGAATTGTTTTTATTGTTAGTGACGTTGCGTTAGCTCAAAAATCGAGATGGCGCTTGGTTGTGAAATTCCCGCAGTGAGAAGTTTGATCATTTTGAGGGCTGCAATGCAAAACTTACGAGTCTTTGTTAGCTTGGGATTGCGGTGTTCACTCATTCATGCTCACGATTGCCAACCCCTTCATCATTTCAGGCATATCAGGTAAAGCTGCTTCGGGTTATTCTTCACTTACTTTACATAGTTATTTACTGAACATGAAGATACTTGGATCACAGATGTATGACCTTTGCATTCACAAGCATATTGTACAGATGACATACATGTGCGAACTTCTATTAGGAAATTCAAGTTTAAAATTTCGAGGAACAAAAACTGTTACTTTGGAATAATGGTACACCTCATGAGAATGTATGTTGTCCTAGTAAGATCCCCGCACAGAAAAATTGGGTGTCTATAAGACCCCCACTGGTACGAATAATCGCGGTAATTCTGAGCGGTATTGGGTCTACAATTGGCCTAAGGTACACCTGGTTGAATTTAAACCACTCTTGCATCAACTGATCTTGTAGTGCGGTCGTAGTACGTGAACGATCTTCTCGACGTCCAGCTTCACATTTTTGGTAGTCCACACATTTTTTACCGGGTTCATGTCTGGGGATTCAGCTGACCAAGCTAAATGCGTGACATATCTTGAATGACCGTCATTGCACTTAATGCGTGTTCTAGCCCCATGCACCCGGCAGTTGTTATCCTCGAAAAGAGCTCGAAAAACAATAGGAGACTAATTTCTTCGAGGAGCTCATCAGAACTAAGTTAACGTAGACGGGGACTTGAATCAATTCCAACACTGTGTTGTGAGAGTTTGAACTAATTGTCCGACAGTGTGTTGAGCTAAGTAAGTTGCATTGTTGTAAAAGTCATTAATTTATATGCATTTACAATCAGTATTTCAGAAGAGGCAGAAAGGAACAAACGGAAATTGAGAATGCATACTTTTCAGAATAAGAAAATAGTTGAATCTCAAAACATATTTCAACTCAGCACGTACACTAGTAGAGAAGAGCCCTGGCATCCTAAGAAAACGTATTTGAAACGAGTTCTAATTCCAACAAAAGGCAGTGAAACAACAAGAGAATTTTAAATAAAGAGTCATTACATGACCCACTTTCTACCTGTATTTGACAGATTTTCAGCTGCTTCCTTCATTTCCAGCAAATTACTTGTCCAGAAATCACAGTCCCGGTATTTACCTTCCCAAGCGTTCCAGAACCACTCGGACCCGAAGGAAGGCACCGAGAACACGCCCCAGTGCAGGAAGATGCCGATCTTGGCCTCGTCGTACCAGGGGGGCAGGGGGCGGGTGTCCAGGGACTCCCACGTGCTGTCGTACTGAGCTGACGTCAGCACGGTCGCACCTGCACAGCACCTGTTTACTGCACTCCCGGTCTGGCTGTAGCTCTCTGGTCTTTGTCTTCAGTCAGAGTCTCTTTGGTCTTTGTCTTCAGTCAGAGTCTCTTTGGTCTTTGTCTTCCGTTAGTATCTCTTTGGTCTTTGTCTTCAGTCAGAGTCTCTTTGGTTTTTGTCTTCCGTTAGTATCCCTTTGGTGGTCTATCCTCTTTATCCTCAGTCAGTATTGCAGGAGACACAATATACTAATCCAGAAGCGCATCGAAAAAATATTCCTTACGTGGTAACCAAAACCGTGAGAAAATCCAACAATTCCGTTTTTCTACGCACTTCGTTAGTCTGATTATCCCACAAATATTTAGCCTGTTTTTAATCGTTATTTTCAATATATGATCACAATTAAATCAGACTCATTTCTAAAGAGCTCACTAATGTGCTACAAAAATAACAGCATACTCACCTAACATTACGAACTTCATCAGCCAGCCCATAGTTGACAACTTCAATCCTCTTTTCGTTTGAAAATCTCTCTCTCTTCCTGTTGGCAAACTTGAACACAGAATTAATTTTCCCTCGGCTAAGGGTCCAAAAAGCTCAATCATTACCCTAAGGACACTTCGGTCATCCAGCAGTGAAAGACAAACTCGTCATGTCATTCCACGGAAAACAGCGGTAGCAGCCTTGCACAACCTCAGTATGCTTTCTAGAGTTGTTGGCATACTCAAAAATTACTCCACTTAAATCAGACGCATGATGATTGTGAAGTCAACAGCAAAATTTAAAAACATGACCTTTCTTTCTGCTTTTTTCCATTTACTCTAACTTACGATTGTGTATATTTGCCTAATGCGTTGTGTCACCTAGAAAGAAAACATATTCCGTTCGTTGGGTACGAGTCCAACAGAATTTCTGGTGCATGGTTCTGTCTCGATCCGTATTGGTTCCGCCGCTGTAACTTTACATGATTAAAACCGAGCCGATATTGGAGAACTTTGTGAAGTTGCTCGTTAATTTTCATCTTTAATTAACGTTTTGATGAATAACCCAATTACGAGCGCCGTTTGGCGGTGATTCGCTAGAAAATTGCCGCTCAGAATCGCAATGCACGCATCGCGAGGCTCCCTGATTGCTTGCCAGAACAGATTCCGAGCTCCAGTCTTTGCCCTGAGCCGTTGTTTAAGTGGTCTACAGTTGCGTGCAAAATGATGAGGTCATGTATTATACACACACGAAAAAGGATTATTTTGTAAGTTATTAAGCGGTTGGGACAGAGTGATTACAGCTTCATTCCGGAAGTAATATGTATGTTGTAAATAAGATGGGATTTTTCACAGTCCCTTCAGCTCGAATTGAAGAAATGCTTATTGATCTTACAGTTTCACTATCAGAATTGCTACAATATTTCACTATAGATTTGGACGTATTACGTAATGATGATTTTGATCACGCTATTTTTGTCTGGTAAAATTGCATAGCTTGGTGATATTTAAGAATTCAATAGAATTTACGGAATGATGCAAGGATTTGTTTGAACTTTGAACTGTTTTTATCACTACCGGCAACCGAAATTTTATGACTCGTCAACCTTAGAAATACAAATTTCCCTCCTCTAAATCAACAATCTATTCGACCAGTTCATTCCAAGTTGCCTTTTCTTCGTCAGTGACCCATGGAACTTGAAATTAATCCCTTTTATCAATTGCCCCCGACATCACCGGTGATCACGGGAGAGAGGCTCGAGGCATGGCAGATCGCCACAGTAATTCAAGGGCAGGCCGAGTGTCCGTGTGGCTGTGCGAAACGGCGCAAATTTACGGCAGACAAAACGCATCTGACCTCCATCATCAATAAAGAATTTCACAACGCTGAGGCTGGGCAGGGGGCAGCCCCGCCAGGCCCGCTCTTCAAGTTTTCGGCAGACCAGAGCAGGAGTTCTCGGTGCAGGCCCGCAAGTCAAGGCGGCAGCGGCGCAGGTTATGCAAGTCTCGAAGGGGGCATTTCTGAGCCGCGATAATGCAGTTTCGGGCCTGACACCGCTACACATACGGAGTGGTCAAACACAGCCGGCCCAACACCGAGAGCGATTTTTGACTGAGAGGTAACTTTTTTGTGACATATCCGTTAACGGGCTCTGAACACATAGGCAATAACTGACGAAGCTGTTAACTACAACCTTTGAGTCTTCGACTAATTATTATCCGTAGTACCAAAAATATTTCGGCATGTGGTACGTAAATCCTTAAATAGCCTTGTTCATGTTTTTTTATAGTGTCTGTTTATTGCAAAACCAATTTCCTTGCCTTGATTCGACCAATATGCTGATTTGCTAGATTTTCTAGCGTTATCGTTGAGAGTACCGCAACACTGCTACAATTTTCATTTTAGATACACTTTTTTCACTGTGCAAGTCTCCGACCTGTGGTGAAACAACATTATTAATTGCCACGACATTGTACAAATGGCGAGGACAAATGGCGACGTTCTGCAAATGGCTAGCATGCCGAAATTAACTGTGGATTTCTAGAAGTGGCTCCGTATGTTACATGCGTATGCTACATTAGTATGTTACGTGTGTATGTTACATGCGCAAAAATGAGAAAATTCATGCTAGGGCTCGCCATAGCGTTATGAACACTAACGGAAACATTGAGTAGTCTTAAAAGAAAATGTGTAGAAATTACATCTGAAACTAATTTTGCTGAATGGCACGACGTCCATAATTCATTCTAATTATGATTGTATTATTCTTCAGAACACAGTAATTGATTTCTTTTCGAATTCCAAATTTCAAAATCTCGATTTATTTATTTCTCGATTTATTTGAATCAGTGTACAAATCCTAACCCAAGACCAATCCGCTGTGCACCCGAACGTAACTTGCGAAGTTCAGAGCTGTAATTCCTCTGACGGCGGCAGCTCGAAGCAGAAGTTAAAATTACGCGGTGACCAACATCTGATGTTCCTGGTAACTCCTCCTGCCAGCTCACGAGTGCCTGCTTCCAACTGTTGCTCTCATTTGTGGGGTGTTGCGGCGTCTGCTTGAAGTGGAAGTTTCTTTCCTAATTTTAAAGGCCCCAAATTCACCGCAAGCCTGCAGTCGCACCACTGCTTTCGCATGTTTGTACCTCACGTGGTGGTAGATAGAATACCATAATCAGAGGTGAAAATGTGCGGGGGGTGTTGAGAATCAACGCATTGTATCTTCTGCACGACTTGAAATCAATGCATTGAACTGAACTAGCACAGGGTACCTAAAACTGCACTCACGAAAACTATGAATGCCCTGGCAACAGTGCAATTATTAACGGGATTCAAGAAAAACTACAAGCTTGGTCCTGCAAACCCCAAAGTTTCCTCCAAATACCCCGAGTTGGTGCCGGTGAGATGACGCTTACTCCACTATGCTCTTGATTTTGATCATTCAGACGTACGAGTACAACCAGTCATCTTGTCTCATGCCACGAGTACACAATAGCTCACCTATACGTTTTACGATCTCGCAATTGCATGTTCTCCAAAATTAAGAGACAAGTTTTTCCTCAGAACCGCAAATAATGGATATCTTTTCCGACAATTATTTGTGATCAACGAAATCACTTTGAAGTTTTTGTTCAGCGAGTGGAATTGCTTTCTGTCGGCGGCGCTGCTACCTCGTCCACTAAGGGAAGAGGTAAAAAATGTGTGCAAAGGATTATTTTTGACTTTGCATTCACACATCTGAAAAATTTCAAATTAAAAGTTTTATTTTTCGAGGAAAAGATCGTCATCCGCAAAAGAATTGAAGAAGAGAGCTATTTAGCTGAATAATGTCATAAAAACTAAGTGATCCGGTATTTTTAACATGTGCTTTCTCGTTCTATTCTTCAACCTTTTCACCGTAATCTTCAAATCAAAATAAAATTGTGGTTTCTTTCGCCTGATGTCTTAAGAATCGTTCTCGTGATAGTAATTATGATAATTACGCTGAAAACTTTAAATGTTCAAAATGTGCAACTTTTATTCGATGTGGCAAATGCGAATCTGTGCAAATGAAAGCCACTCGTTAATCTTGTGAACTTAAAAACAAGGATAAAATTGAGAGGAAACACGACTGGCTTTCTTACCGGGACAAGAAATGAATCAGGGACATGATGAATATCCAAATTTAATCATTTGATAAAATCAGGGTCAACTATGTAGTCTACTGAAAACTTATAGATTCTAGTTTGCTTCCAGCTACTGTGGCAAAAGTTTAATTTGAAAATTTATTCAATATTTTTACACTATTGTTCTGACTAAATGGCATGTCATTATAAGTTGAATCGTGAGCCTATTGGTCCTTGCAGGGTCTCTATATTTCGAGCAATTATTGGCAAAATTGTAAATTAAATTTGGTACGTAAACCGAGCGGAAGCGCGAGTAAAATAGTTCCCATGTGTTGTTGGCAGTTTACTGAATTAATGGGGCAACGCATGCATCCAATAGACTACTCCATTTCAAGATTTGGCACAAACACACGTAGCTGAAATTTCCATCATTATTATGAAAGAACTGCAGCACCTGGGACATTATTTACAAAGTTCTTCGTTAGGAAGGCGAATGCTTCTCACATCTCAGACAGAGACGAATGGGGACTGGAAGCGACTCGCCAGACGACGTGACCTCGTCGGAGAAAGTTTCCACTGCACGCGGTAAGAAAACAGTAACCCAGCACCACTGAATGTGGTCAGTTTGTGAGAGCACTAAATGGTTTGAACCCCCTTACAGCTGCAGCTAATCATCACACTGAGCTGTGGGAGACCATCACCTGTTTAATGTCCGTACACACATTCTCTGATAAAGTGCAAGTGCACCTGTCCTCTATGCAAACTCTCAAACGTGCAGTAACTAAGTCACTTTTACGATTTCAGGTATTGAATACACGGGGCAATTCTAAACAATAGACATTACTAGTCAGAAGAATTTACGTTAGACCAGGGAATCGGAATCGAAACCCACCCCCCAATACGAGGCTGAGTTATGCGCAGCGAACTGATTCTTGTGAGACTTAGAAGGCGTTGCAGAGTTGAGACCAAAAATCTTTCACCCAGAGAAGCGTGCATTAACGTACAATTTACGCGATTGTTCGTAGACCACAGAAAACTGCGAGTAGTGAATATATCGAAATACATAGCTTGAAACTTGAAGATTACGTTCTTTCCTTTCTTCTTATCGTTTCATTCAGTAATATACATAGTCTTAGGGAAAAGCGGTAGAAAATTTCACACCTACCAGGAAGTGGCATGCATAGCACTTTAGCCTCCATGAAACTTTAAGAAAAAACTGACTTTCGAGATGCTAGCTTTCTAATGTTTGAAAGGAGGGAATTTGAAAATAAAATTGCCCACTTGCAACTTACATCTACATATATTTTGCAGAAATTGTGTAAAGTTTCTTCCAACCATATCGATGCACATTGATCTTCAGGGATACATGAAAAGCCTTGTTTATTTAACACCTGTGCAACCATAGGAAGATGTCGTCGCAAGAATTGAGCGGGGTTCTTGCAATATTTTTGGAATCCAAGGCTTTTTCCACAATATCCGGCAGTCCTTATGTCGATGCTATCACAAGTGCATCCATGTGAGTGGTGGAAACACTGAACAATTACTGTAAAGTAAATGTACGAATAAATGAATTATTCATGGCCAATTTTGGATACAAATTTTTTACTCAAACAGCAAATATCTCAAAAACCGATCATTTTTTCGCAAAGTTTCGTAGACGCAGCAGGGTTGAGTTGGCTACTTTTTGGTTGAAACGAAATTTTGTACCTCTTTTTCCTTAAGGTCTGCCGGTCATTGATACCAGAAGTGTAGCGATAACATCGCCATGCAGTGAAGAGGGCAGCAACGCAGGTGCGGAGGCTGCATCGTACAGCCGCGGCCAGGCTGTGATAACCGTGCAGGTCTGCTTCAGGTAATTCAATAACCGTGCAGGTCTGCTTCAGGTAATTCAATATTCCCGATCATACCAAATACTCAGTATATTTAGACGATGCCTTGTTTTCCTTACTATCAGAAATATATCAATTATTATGGTACGTTAAATGCCTCATTTTGTTTCGTCTTTTCAATTTGATGAGGAATATCATCAGGATGTAAAGTTCATTCATAATTCGAGTAAAAATTACAGTGCTGCGCAAATTTGACCGTGTATCAGCCGTTTTTTATTCCACCCACTGTATAGTCACAAAAGCTGCAGTCATTCACTTCGTAGTAAGACTTCGTAGTCCTGGAAATATACAGTGAAATGATTTGAAACACATTACGCAAAAGTAGTGTGCACTTAGAAAAAAATTATATATTCACATGAGGTGCATCGGGGTGGAATGACGAGTACTCAAGAAGGTAAAAAAACTTTGTTATTCAAAATAAGAAGACGCTAGAGGGCATTCATGACCTCATTCGTCTGCATATTTTGAGAGAACCTGTCATTCTCAGAGGCAGTTTTTTTTGTTTCCCGTGCATAGTTACGCTCTGTATTTGTTTACAGTGTGAACAACCATTCTGCCCAACTGATAGCAGCCTTCTGCAGTTGGACAGGTCGTAACTTCCGGGTATTGTCTCCAAAGCACGCTCCCAGCACGCTCTGAGCTTAACGTACTGCTCGCCAATGATGGAGAATTTGCCTCTGCAGTTCTAGAGGAACTAATTTTTGCTTAGGCTGAGAAATATTTCAAGAGCATTTGCATAAATTTCAGCTCGCCCGAAGCCATAACACATTAATAAGTAATATCATCTCCGTTTTTCCTCAAGATTTTCTTGTGCTGTACGGTAGGTTTTTCGATGCCTCGGTGATGTTATTCTCGTAGTCTTCACGCAAAGATTGTGTCCAATAAAACGTTCAGTCCCAATTGATGACTGAACTAGGCACCACACTGAGCTTCAGCAAGCAGCCAATAGAGATGAAAATATGGCAGGGTTAAGCTTGGAAAGGATGAGCCAACACTACCTATTTAAGCTCTTCAACTGTGGCTTGGTCAAAGGGCGGCGTGAGAACGGGTGTTGTCATGCTGCAAAAGAAAACGTCAACATTAATTTGCTTTCTACCCCGAATTACTTCGTTGATTCAGTAGAGTTTGTGTACGTAAAGCTCAAAATTGGGTGCTTGGCTGCACTCTACCAGTTTGTGCTGAATTATGCTTCAGTAGTAACAGTGCTGCAAGAGTTGTTACAGAGTAGCGCCATTTCGAGCAAGGGAAATTGGCGGCAATCGCGATTATCGCAAGTCTCATTATTTTTTCTAAAAGAGTCTGGCCGAATTTCTGAACTGCGCCAATTGAGTAAAGGCTGCTCACCACAGTTCTTTATCGCAGTCAATTTGCTCCATGTATTTTCTGAACGTTTGATGGGAATATTTAGTGAAGAAGTCGATTTATTCACTCGTCAGCGATTTCAGTCGTCTTTGAAGTCAAATTCCAATTTTTGAGGATTGGAACTCAACGGTAGACCGTCCTGCGTGCCCTGCTCTTTTTCCATACACAGCACCAATCACATGAGCAGCTTCATCGTCTTTTAATTCCGCGATTAAGTGGAAAAGAAATTGGTGCCGTATAGACGCAGATTTGCTTAATGATTGATTCTTCATAAGTTAGTTCAACAATCACAAATTTCATCCCACAAGTTTTTAACTTGTCGTTAGTCACAGCATTTCATTCCGGTCGAAATAAGCTACGCCAATTGCCCAGTAAAATTTCTTTCAAATAAACTACCATTTTACAAATGCTTTTGATTCACATCCAACAAATTTCAACGTAACGTAAATGATACAAAACCAGTGCAGTAATCCTCTCCCCCTCCTATATCTTCTTATTCCTGGTAAGAGTTCTGCACATGCCATACGATTCGTGACTCTGTACAGTGACTATAATTCCTAGCGACATTTACTCGACATTGGTATCTCTGAACACTGCAACAGAGTTGTTCAGTATTAACGACGCGTTGTGCCTTCATAGACCGTTTGCATTGCGCTGGTTGCTGGGTGTCCGTCACTTGGACTGTGGGGCCAGGATCCGCTGTTGGCAACTGCGAATTTTCTACTCACGGACAACTGAGTAACGGACAACTGAGGCACGGACAACTGAGGCACGGACAACTGAGGCACGGACAACTGAGTCACGGACAACTGAGATACCGGCGTGCTCTTCGTAATCCGCAGCTGAATCTTAGCTTACGTTCGAAGTTTCGAGCAGTTCTCAATCATCAAATTAAATAGGAAGAGAAAAATGTCATGATTTTACTTCTTAGGAACAAAAATAATGTCAATATAGCTTTCCCTATATGAATATACCCGCTGAAGGTAAGCGGCTTAGAATTATCAACGTGTTGATTGATTTCGATTTGTTTCGATAAAATGAACGGAAATACGCGAACAATACCCTAGCTTTCAGCGTTCGAACCAGCAGAATTTCCATAATTTAAAATGAAACATATCGGACATTTCTACACAGTTCATTACACCCACTACTGTCATAAAACGAACAAATAATTAAATGCGTACCCTGTCTGAAAATTATTTCCTAAATTTTCTAACCGTGAACTCTTGCTTCTCAAGGTGAGGAAAACGTTTAATGAATTTAATCGAAATTTTTCGGGATGACGTCATCTTCGTCACTCAACTCGGGATGAGGTCAGTGATTTAGACAATCCTTTCTGTTGGATCTTTTAGGCTTCGTCATATATTGTGAAACAATTGTCTTGAGTGCATGAAGCCTCCTCGAAAACGAAGAAAAATTAAAATTTCGATCTTGTGCACCGATGTAGACTGAACTCAATGCAAGAATTTGCAGAATAGAATTAGTTCCTCTGAACGCTTCGAGAAATTGTCCTGTAAGATCTTTACTCGTCCCTGCTGAAGGATGAAGCCCCGTTCTTGATGAGTGATCATTCTTAAACGCCGTACTTTTTCTATCGATTAGAGACGAATGATTTTGTTACGAAGTTCTTAGAGCTATTTGATTAGACGGATAGCCAAGACGGATGGCTTGTTCTTCCCGTATCAGGTCTACAGAAGCTGATCGAATTTTCGAAGATACTCTTCAATTTTATTCTCCTCCTATGGGCTCACTTACCATCCAGGCGCAGTTCCTCATTATGTGTATATGATATTGAGTTTAATAATACAAATATTGCAATCCGAAATGAACACGTAACAGTGTCATCAGTCCTACCGGTATTACGTGACGCCTCGTAAGCCTGTGTCGAAACATGCGTACCTAATTTCATACAGACACATCAGTCAAACTAGACATAAACACAGGATTTCAAAGCGAAGAATGTTGAATCACGAGCTCTGTTTCCCCCCTCACGACACCTGCCACTCCCAACCTTTGCCAAGTCAGGGTCGGAATTCCTGGAGGTTCGTACCAGACAGCTCCAGAGTGCGAGCTGTTCACCCCTCGTCCATGGGTGCGATGCATGCATCAGCTGCCGACCTCGAGGTGCACGTACTGTTGCCGCGGTCCTGACTCTGAGCGGTGGAACAGATACTGTTCTGTGTGAAGGATGTATTTTTAAAATAATGAAGGTTTCTTAATTATCTCGCTACTGGAATTTGGTTACTGCACATGTATTGAAGTGCTAGAACTGACAAATTTATCAAACTATAAAAAATTTGTGAAAAGAACAGCTCAAATCATCAGCCTTGAGCCTATTTCTCAGTCTCACAAGTGGCAAGAATCGACCTCCTTGTCTTCGTGCAACTATCAAGTACACTGTGAATCTAAATTCTCAGTGTCCTTAAATCCTGTTCATCTTTATGAATTGGGGCTGCGTGCGACCAATGCACCGCCAGACTTGACGATAGGAAGCAAGAAGGACTTATTGGGGTGACGTCGTCCGGCCCCTTGATTGCTAAATTGGGTTCCATTACACTCCGCTTTGACTTATTATCGGTGCCTTGAGATAAATGGAAGACAGACATGCGATATTCCAGACAGAAAAATGGCCTCAAAAGCATGGGATTCGCGAGGTAGAAATGGCCACTTTGTTTCATTAAAACTCTTCATTTCTATGTTAAAAAGTTTTTATCAAGTTTTCCAATTCACCATTGTTAAAAACTCCGTAGACCTCGAAAAGAAAAAAAGTGGTTGAACAGAGTGTTTTATCAACCCAAAAAAGTGCATTGAATAATTACATTGAATAAAAATATAGTAAACAACAAAGTGATCAAGTAGCTCAAAATATGAGATTTGGTGAATATTTTATGTTCGTCCGGCAGCTGGACGCGATCCCATGCTATGATATAAGCTCCAGCGCTTGAGTCGGCGAGCATTTCACTTCTCTAAAAAGAAAGCAGCGGCATCATTTACATTGCAAAGTTAGCACTAGCTTTCCCTGACAGGCTGTTCCTAGAGCAGGAAACTGCTACGTAAAACGGTAGTGGTTCTTACTAAGCCATTACCTAAGCGAGAGGGGTTCTTACTAAGCCATTACCTAAGCGAGAGGGGTTCTTACTGAGCTATTACGTAAAACGAGAGTGATTCTCACTAAACTGCTACGTAAAACAAGAGTGGTTTTAACTGAACTATTACATAAATCGTAAGGTTCTCAGTAAATTACTATTAAAACGGGAGTGGTTCTCACTAAACTGTTCTGTGAAACAAGATTGATTCCCACTAACTGCAACACCAAGCGAGAGTGATTCTCACTAAGCACACACCCAGAGTCAAGGCAATATCAGGAAATAATCTCCACGGACAAAAAATTGTCACCTGCTACTAACATGGTGTAGTATCTCCACGAGCACGAATAATGGCGGAAATTCAGTGCGGCATTGAGTCTACATGTGTTTTAACGTACACCTTGACGATTTTAAGCCACTCGTACATCAATTGATCTTATGGTGATACCACAGTACTTGACTATTTTATAGACGTTTTAACTTTTCGTTTTAGGTATTCTTACAAATTTTCTATTGGTTCATGCCTGGAGACTTAGCTAACCAATCAAAATGCTCGACATATTCTGAATCAATACCATGCCAATTGCTGTAATGACATTTCTAGCCTCATGTCTCCGGCGGTTGTCATCCTGAAAGATAGGGAAAGCAATACGCCTTTCTTCATTCAGATATTGTGTAAATGGAAAACTTGATGAACTAGAAACTCATTGTAGCCCTGCTGGTTCATTTTTACTGATACTTAAACTAACCCATTTCTGAACCGATTTTTTCGTCATGGAAAATGCAGCTAGTCCCTGGGATATGTCATTCTTTTCTTGTACGAGAGCTCATTTGCGTTCGCAGTTTTATTCACCAGATATTTGACATACGTGTTCTTGTGTCCAGAGCATTTGTACATACATGTTCAATACCTGGGGCTACAAATTTAGAATGAAAAGGCCCGGTAACTTTAAATACAGTAGTTTCTCACCAACATCTCTTGTTCCCTAAATTGTGCAACGACTAAGAAAAAATCCATGAAAATCGTGAAGTTAGTAGAGTATTCGGCCGACGATTGGCCATTGGCTACTGCACCTGTGCACCTATGAGAATCTACGATCAGGTTCGATAACATTCTTGTTAGTAAAAGTTTGATGCCTGAGAATATGTTAGCACTAAACAAGCCTAGCAAATTCAAGATTCGTGAACACACATGGGCACACTCATGAAGGGACGCACATGTCACTCTTGAACTACATATTAGGTCCTGAATGTATGGCCTATAATATTGACTGTACATTCAAAAATGACCCTTTACGGCGATTGAGTAACTTTTGCTCTGTATTTGTAAAATCTTTTACAATGTTTGCACTTAAAATATTGATGCCTTCTTCTCCGTTAACTCTATTTAACGTTTTTTTATTTTAACCAACGATTTTGCTTCTTCACATACTTTTTTGTGGTGAATCGAGAAAAACGAGGGTACGCTTGTTCACTTTTTATAATCCAAATACATTCAGAAAACTTGTATTTATGTAAATCAATAAATTTTTAAGATAGAATATGCGCGCGTCAGTGCTGCTGCCTGTTGTAAAAACCACAGTTATAAATCACGCCTTCAAATTTCTACAACTTACTCGGTCATATCGACATGGTCGTACCGACTTCTCCTGTCCTTTTCGCGTCTACAACAACCCATAATAATAAGCATGACTGGAACTAATACAAATATTTTCGACCTATTGAAGTACGAAATGCATTGAAGTTCCACGATACAGGGCTAAATTGATCATTTAGAATTTTCCGAGTAATTCTGTGTTACTAATGGGTGCCGAGATAATTTATTCTTGATTGAGCGAAAGTTCAGTTTCAGTTCTTTTTCATTCTTTGCTTGCAAGCAGTTGGATTTAGAACTTATTCAGCATACTCAAGCAGGATTATGTTTGCATTGCCGTGCTGCGGAGGCGTCGTAGGCGCTGCCTGTTCCTGAGAGAACAGAGGCGCGCGTCGCCATTACCAAGACCTCGACTTCAGTGAGACAATTGGAGCTCCTGGTCAAGGTTTGTAACCTGCTCTTGGCCATATTTTCTGTGCCGCATACTTGTATGCACAAGTAATTTAGTTTACACTTAGGTTCAGAGGTGGCAATTCTGTATTTATTGAAGAAATTTTCATTGGATAAATCCTTACATACTTGTGCTTCCAATGTGTGAGGTAAAATTTTAATGGAAAAATAAATGAATAAAAAGTTACAATGGTGAAAGCACTTAATTTGTGGTATCATCGTGGCCAAAATATATTGGACAGCTGCGAGGAAGAAAACTACATGAACCATGAAATTTAATTTAATTCTTATATAAATACGTTCACATTCAAAAGTTATCAGTTTATATGGCTACATGTTATTCAATTCTCACATCGTTGACGAGTAATTTTGAATTCTTTTTCTTCCTTTTTCCCCCAATAGTGTAGCATGCAAAGGCTCATTGATGCCTTCTTAAATTATCTCCAGATATCGCCCATAGGTTTCCCGTAGAATTATTTCATCATAAGTGTTCAATAAGAGGCAAAATCTGCGATGTAAATGTTGTGCTCCTGCTTCGTCTTTCAATCTATATTTATTGAACACAGCAAAGTACTCAAAATTATACTCATACTCAAAGAGAGGAGAAACATGAATACAGCAAACTCCTCAAAATTACACTCACACTCAAAGAGAGGAGAAACATGTCATAATTCATCGAACAATGCTTTGTGCATCGATGCATAATTTACACCTAAAACTGCGAGGACGAAACTTCCTCCCCGACTCCCCAAATTGTAGACACTTCTCTTACGACTAAAATTGAACTGTCACACCGTTTTTGTCGGTTCCAACTCTACATCGCCGCGGTATTTGCTAAATTAAGCTTGCTTTGACACCATGGTTATGACAATGGTATTAATGGAGACTCTTCGAAAAGGTCAATCTACATTCTAACATCAAGGAGCCTCATTGAACGGAGATAAGGCAGAAACTATTATCCACAATAAGTCTCTCCTCGGTGTGAAACAAGACTACGTTTTACAGAGCAACATGCTGCGAGCGAGCTCCGTCTTAGCAACATCGAATTACTAAAGCAGCGAACAAAAAATAAATGGAGCAATTACTTCACTGCTATATTCCAAGTCGTCAATTCGTAACATTCATAAATTACACTTTTCAATCATTCAACTTAGTATTTACAGACATATGTGAATAATAAATTTGACGGTTAGTCAACTATGGTAAGAATTTTAAGATAAACAACTCGCTACTATCCACAAACGTCAACCTTGTTGTGCTAACCATCTTTCATTTTCAAATTAATATTTCTACATAATTTAATCTAAGTTCATAAATCTCATAAGCTATAGGGCAGTGAAATACGTAGCACTAGAAAAATTACTCAACTCAAGTATGTACGAATCCCCTTTGAACAACGCAGCAACAATGATATTCGATAGGAAAAAAAAGGAAGTAGATCAGTTCCCATTCATTTAATACGGAAATATACGGAAGTAGAACAGTTCCCATTCATTTAATAAAATAAGAGGGGCTGAGGCCGCCTACTTCGTTTACGGTGATTGTCTTACATTTGAGAGTGCGCTAAGCAGACGCCACACTGAACAATCCGGACGAGGTTATGAGCTATGACAATTTTCTGCTGTATCTCTCACAGTATCTATCCACCACTTCAACAAGGATACTTCTGGTAGCAACTACCAACGCATTTACCGAGCTATAAAACAGCGCCCTCATCCAAAAGATCCTAAATCACTGCTAATTCGCGGTAATAGTCATTAAATTCAAACGTCTTAATCGGCTCCCCTGATAAAAAATGAGTCACTCACTTCTAACATGGTGTAGGACCTTTACAAGCGCTTATAATGGCGACAGTTCTGTGCGGCATTGAGTCTACGATCGTTCCTATGTATACGTCTTCGATTTTAAACCACTCCTGCATTAGTTGGTCTCGCAGTGCGGTTGCAGTAAGTGGACGATCTTCTCGGTGTCTAACTTATGATTTTAGATGGTTCCATAAAACTTCTATTGGGTTCACGTCTGGGGACTTGGCTGGTCAATCTAAATGCCTGACATACCCTGAATGACTGTCTTTCTGATTGATGACATTTCTAGTCTAAACTTTGATCACAGCATTGAAACACGATTGATGAACGTAGTAAATAAGTGAAGCACGACAAACAATGTGTGACTAATTTTTGGTCCGGGGAGCTTATTTTCTGAGGCCAACATTTGCGCCTTGAATCAGAAGAACTGAAGTTCAATCTGAAAAGCATACTGCTTCTCTCGAATAGGCGTCCTAGTTTCTTCGGTTGAAAGCTTTCACAATTTTCTTCGCTGCAGGTGTGCAAAGAATATTTATAAAACCTTGGCTCCCTTTTGAACGCTTAGAAAATTTAGCCAAACAAGTCTTCCACCTGCTCACAAATCTTACATTTTGTCGTTCAACAACTCACCAGGAATTATATACATACAGTTAATATACCGAGAAAAATACTTGTTCAGACACATTTTAAAGTCATTCCGAGCATCCAAAACTCATGAGATTCAGAAACTAAGATGCTCTTTATACCTAATTCCGACAAATTTGCGATGACCACCACATTGAATAGGTGACTTCGTTCTACAACACCGTTCTCTGGAAGAGGTTCGAGAGAGTCGCTCGATGCCACCTCGGGACGTCTCCCACAGATGGACTTCAAGTTGAAATCAGCGTTCGTTAGATATCAATAATGAACATTACGTGCCTCTATCGCATAGGTTGAACTTAATTTTTGCGTGTAAAATATCTATTTGTTTTTCCTTCGGAAAATTTTATTGTATCATTTACAGGAGTCAGTCATTTCATTGCACTTGGAATGAATAATTAAAATGCACGTATGATCAGGCGTCTACTCTGCATAGTATGTTCATACCGTTAATTTTTCAGAATTAAACGAAAAACAGATCCATGCCAAAATTCAGAAAACATGCAAGCTCTTACGATACATATCGTACTCTACATGAAATAACGGCATAAGTAGGAATTCTCACCCTCACGGTTGGAATGCTATATCAATATCAAACAAAACCCACGATTCACACTGTTCGGCAGTGAAATCTTGTTAAAACTATCTACACAAAAAAAATTCGCTGAAACTTATATCCGAAGGAATTTTTCTTTACTATAAAATTATACATAATGAAAAGATATGAAACACGTTAACAACCGACCCCTGAAAAATTGTTTTTCGACAACACGTACAATGACTGAAATGGTCTGATAACGCCAGCTATTGAGCAGCACTTCTAAACCAGTGATTGATGTGGCGCTGCAGCACCTCGAGAAGACCTGGAACGCGGGAACGCGTTCCCTTCCATCTCACGCCGCTGTGTCTCGGAAGGTACGCATGACGTCGGCCTCAGCTGGTGTGTGTAGTTAAAAAAATAAAAAAAGGACTGCGAACTAAAGGATTATAGACGTGTGCATTGTCGTGGAGCAGCTTGGAACGCCCGATGTTTTAGAGATAGGACTCGGAAATATCGAAATTGATGCGAGGGACCATGGGGCCGGCGTCTGTGGTGGTCGCTTCCGAGGAGTCTGGTCGAGATGGCGCCACGCCTGGGGGAGGTATAGCTGGGCGATAAATCGGGTTACAGTTTTTCTGAATTAAATAAGGGAACTTCCTGAGACCGGAAGGGCTTTTGGCAACGTGTTAGAAAGCATAAATTCACTGCATTCGTTATTGAAAAAATGTCTCATTATTGCATTGTGTGCGTTTTAAAATACAAATGAATAAATGTCTTAGAATTTATTTGATTAAATGCATATTGGTCTTTATAGAAAATGGTCGTAAAATTGTTGATACGATTGCTAAGAGTGAGGGTAGCAACAATTACTGACTTGCACTTTGACCCAGTGGTATGAACGAGAATGTTGCTGACAACCAAGTAATTATAACAAAAATACGAGTTTCCATACTGAAATACATCTTGTGACGATAATGAAAGATATAAAACAAGCCTGCTGGATGTACAAAAGTGTTTTGCAGCCAATAGTAACTGAAATGTTTGCTACTTGTAATAATTTAGTTTTTCACGAAATACAAATTATCCCAACCCATTTTAAGACTCTAGGCTGTATTACCTGACAAAACCAAAGCGTGCGATATTTCATACAAGAATTCGTGAAAAATTTATAGTTTAAATTTAGCTAAACAAGAAAATGAAAGCATTGAACTAAGACGACTAGGGGATGCAAAGAACTCTACAATACCTAACTTTAAAATGTCTAATTAAGACTAACTGAATTACCTAAGGGATGCAAAAAGTTCTACGCTAACCGTAGCAGAATGCAGTCACCGAAACATGTGCAGTTCATTACATAATGGGGGCTATGAAAAACTTGACCGTGCACTCTCACAACGCAAGAATCAATGCCAAGAATTAAGCTGTGCCTCGGTAGCCCAAAAAGAGTCACAACATGTTCACTTCAATGTAAAAATATCACGTCATTTAACATATAAAAAACACCAACAGTGCATGCACGGACGTCTATGTAAGAGAAACGCTAGTTTTGCACGCAGGAGCAAAGGATGAAGAAATCCTGTTCCTCACAATAGTCAATGTTGAATGTTGAATGTTTTTCCATATAAATCATACCTGGGAATATCTACAAATGTCATTATAATTTTTTTAGATCGATATCGGTAATACGTATTCAAGTGCTGAGAACAGAAAAGATTCTGGAAAAACTCAGCGGCATGAGTTCGGTTATCGATGACTGAACTTCTCTTTTAGTAGACTGAAATTTAGGAGCTGCGAGATGAGGGATAAGCGCATCTTGACCTTCCGGATTTGAAAATCTTTTGTGATCACTGAATTTCACCGGAATACGAACACTGCCTTTACGAGCCTACAAAAATGAGGTATTTTCGAAGTATTTTGCACATCAGGATGAACATTTACAAACAAAGAGACAAGCATGCGCATTCTGGGGCTGGCGAACTCGGAAGCGCTAGAGGCAGTGATGCGCTAAGTTCGGAAATTGTATTTATTGTATTTATAAGCTGGAGAGTTAGGTTGCTAATTTCGGAAATTGTATTTATAAGCTGGAGAGTTAGGTTGCTAATTCCGAAAATTGTATTTATAAGCTGGGGAGTTAGGTTGTTAAGTTGGGAAATTGTATTTATAAGCTGGGGAGTTAGGTTGCTAATTCCGAAAATTGTATCTATAAGCTGGGGAGTTGGTCCGGATGTCCCTGTGACCCCTACGGGTAATACCATCCCTTAACCCACGTGCGTGAGGACGCTGACGCAGTTGAAATTACCTTCAGTTTTTTTTTGTTGTATCGATTATTTTAAGAAACCTATTTAGCCATCGGAGAGCCGATTAGGATCTGGTATGTAAATAAAAGATTACAATAATTTCTCATTAAATTAAAATTGTTTCGCAAAACCTATTTCGAGAATCTAATTTGAAAAAATTAGTCAACATTCGTTCTAAGACACAGACTGAAAAGAGTCAACTGTTATTGGCTTTTGTTTCATTGCATCATTGGACTCGTCAGACATATTCCAGAGCCTACTGCTACTAAACTCTACTTCATGAGTCAAGATTCCTTAACAACGTTAACGAATCCTACACTCAGTAGTTACTAGTTATCTCTTTAGTTACTAGTTATCTCATCAGTTACTAGTTATCTCTTCAGTTACTAGTTATCTTTTCAGTTATTATTTATCTCATCAGTTACTAGTTATCTCTTTAGTTACTAGATATCTTATCAGTTACTTTTTATCTCTTATCAGTTACTAGTTATCTCTTCAGTTACTGGTTATCTTTTTAGTTACCAGTTATCTCTTAAGTTCCTGGTTATCTCCCTAGTTACTACTTATCCCTCCGGTTACTAGTTACCCCCCTAGTTACTAATGATCTCTTGAGCTACTACATATGCGGTCATGTGTAAGCGAGTCACAGGAAGGCAGAGCGGCACCAGGACGAGGCTCATCTATTGCCTCTGTTACGCTAGCGCCGACTCCAACCGTGACGTGTTACCTCTCGCCTGCCCTTCCACTTCAGAAACTGAAAGGAGGAAAATTTGAAGAAAATTAAAACCCTATGAGAACATCAGTTTTCAAACTGAAAGACGTATAGCATAACACTGAGTGTGAGATTATGGTTTCCTCTAATGTATAATAAAATTTATTTCAGTAGCGAAAACTTATATGAAAAAATACTTATAATGATTGAGATGCTTTAAAATCAACTTAAATATTAAAACGAGCATTTATAAATCGAATACTGTAGGACTATCACCAAGTGGCTGCATTACTTCACTAAGAATTTATCCCGTGCTAAGGCGAAATTATGTGATGTCTTGAGTGGCCACTATTACAAAACGTAGAAAATTGGTGCGTGCGCTCCGTTTCCAAAACAATAAATAGATTGAAACTTTCTTGTGCCACAGGAGAATTCTTATTCGAGAAGTGTTACGCCTTTGACTACCTATGCCCAGCCTGACCCGACGTGCCGCGGCTGCTGACCAGGTATGCTTTAGCTACAAGACGGGTAGAAGATGTTCTTTGAGCTCTAAACGAGTTTCAAGTGAACCCTCACATTCTCTCTGGCTATGTGCAGCGTCTTCATAGTAGCCTCTTGTTGACAGTGCATAGAATTTGTAAAGTGCTCTAAAACCTGTGACATGTACAAGTGTGTGAATGCTTCCTCTGACCATAGTTCAGTTTGATATAGTTTATATGGACCATATAATCCATCAAAGTTAGCGCTTCATTCATATGCTAATACACCATATGACCTTTTCCCGGGGTCATGAGAACAAGAAAGCCGCCATGACGGTACTGCAACGCCTTAAGTACAGAGTTCATTATCCCTGTCCTAGCTCGAAAAATTATCCTAGAGAGATCGATAGCATAGAAGTAAAAAGTGATGCTCCTCTGTCATAATTAGAAAACCTCGAGAGTGAGAGAGAAGAGTTGCGATTTCTTTTCAACACAAAGATGCACGGATGACACAATACTACTGAAAATTTCTCTGCGGGAGCTCAGAGACGAGGTATAAAATTATTCCAAATTACTATTCGCTATCGTAGATTGTACTGGATAGATGATGCAGTCACGTAGGAGAATTGAAACATGATGGCTCATTTTTGCGCCTTGCAGCACTCACTGATCATGAGGTTATCGCAATTTACTACGCAGCTACACGGAGTATCTCAAACATGTGTTGTAATGTCGTAGGCGCAATGGGGAACTCATCATACTTTTCTCGACATTGATAAACTGCAACATGTCGACCCAGAATGTAATGGAAATACCTCGAGCTCCGAAAAATATTAGGTAATTTAGAGTCCGCCTACTGCGGTGAGTGCCGTGCGGCAGTGCTAGATCGGAAGAGTGCACAGCATGAACAGTATCCGAAAAAGACGATTTCAGACTGGATCATAGTCTTTAGTGCGCTAACCGAAATGATTTCTTAACTTAAAAAAAAGCCTAAAATCTTTTAAGCCAAGTCAAGGATATAATTTGACACTAGCAAACTTTTTCAGACTGACTTACGAATTACATAACTACTACACGGACGAAACGCGTCCTTAAAAATTGAGCAATTTGTCAGAAGTTCTTCTCGTGTGAAGCATTATGATTAAGTGAGCTAGGAATGATCGAGTGCTCTTGGCTGATGCTGGAGAGTGGAATGCCGTTCATGAGATTTCTGTTGGCTGATGTACACATCACAGCGGAGCAGGTGTTGGCTCGACCTGACAGAACGTCTGAGGCGTGACCCATGTGTGTTCAGTGTGACATGAGGCGTGACCCATGTGTGTTCAGTGTGACATGAGGCGTGACACGTGTGTGTTCAGTGTGACAGGAACACCGCCAAGCACCACAATAAATATTCCACCTCCTCGCTCACAAAACAATCGCACTTTTCCAGAAGCGATTTTCCCATTTTGCTTAAAAATCATTAGCGTGTTAATTAAGGCTTTATTCATTTCATAACTTCTGTTCGTTCGAAATAAAAAAATCGTAAAAATCATTCGCAAGTTTCTTTAAATGTTTTAACTGAGTAATATTTTTTTTAAGACCTTCGAAAATTTGTTGTCTCAGGATGTTAGTCATGGCAGAGTAGCATAGAAAATGCATGAATTGATCATGTGAGCACATGCTCTCATCACATGATGGAATAGATGTCAAACTCCGTTACAATATAAGATATTTTATTATTGGCAGCATTCCTTGCTGTTTGTGCGTTTCCATTGCTCAAATTTTAACGTGCAAAAGTGATGCAATAGAATGTTTGCTTATGAAATGAATGTATTAAAGTAAAGTAAAATTGGCTAGTGAAATAAATTTGGTTCAACTGAAAACGAAAGAACCAGGAACCAAACGGGTTTGAGAACGAGCTCCATGAAGCAGTAGTTGTATAGTAGCTCGGCATTTTAAAGGTACTGAATTCAGATTTTGTTAAGGTTCGTTTAAAAGGTCTTCTGAAGCAGCCCGTTTCTTTGTACTGGCATGAGAGGTAACTGCTCAAAACAAAAAACGTTGTGTGATCTCTTATAGTTTTCAAAGTAAGACTCTACCAGCCTTTTCTGCTTTTTCCCCTGAAACGGCCCACGTTTGATGTTATCAAGTGACAAGCGTGTTATTTGAAGCGCCTGAGATTTATTGAAAAAGTATCGTGGCTACGAAACCTCGCTTGCACTGCATAAATGTCCAAGATTTCTGTAATTGGTTATTAATTCTACTCGATTGCCGTGCGTTATTCGACGCTCGTGTCTTACGAATCATCGCCTGAAGCCAACACTGGGCTGTAACACTGAGTCATACCGTAAGAGCTTACAAATCATCGCCTGAAGCCAACACTGGGCTGTAACACTGAGTCATACCGTAAGAAAGTCATCAGGCTATCAGTCTCAGCGGTAGATCCACGGACACTGCTGCTTGTCCTTTTACTGGAATATTCACGAATGAAATTAGGAATATTCATATCATTTGCTACGTATTTCAACTATAATCAGCTGATTTTTATTTCTACACTGCAAAGTATACTAACGATTTGCGTTAAATGATCCAAAGGGGAACCTACGTCAATATGATTGAAAAACGTTTTTTTTTAAAGTTAATTATTGTCAGTACGAGTCTCCGCTAGTACTTGGTTTAACAAGAATCTTGCAACAGAAAGAAATGAGTCACATTATACGAAAGAAGCTTTTTGCACGCTTTGATTTACGTAAATATGTCCCAGCTGAAATAGTCAGCATGTTGTTTTAACTTGAACGAGTCGAGGAGATGCAAGAAATTTAGGACTAGATCATAAAAAGTTTTTGATCTCAGATATAAGTAATTTTTGACGCAAAACGACAGCTCAGCCTCGATAGCAGCTCGTAGACTTGAGAAGTTAAGCAGTATGATTAACTGGCTGCCATGCAACGTCATTGCCAGAGGAGTGCAGGAGGCGACGGCCTCCCAGGGCGTCCCATAAAAAATTTAAGTGAACCTTGAATTCATGTTGCTCGATAACTGATAAGGGAAACTCAGTTCTGTAAAAAGCCTGTTGTTGAAAAACTCTTTCACTACATGTCCTAATGGTCTTAGTTTATTTTCTTTGACGGCTTTCATATAGTAATGTCAATAACGAAGGCTACCAAAAACATATTTTGAGCAAGGGTATGAAATGATTGACAATCAACGCGTTAAAGGAGCATGATTAAAATTTAGGAAGAGGAAGCTGAGAGAAAAGATTACACATGAAGTCGATTTCCTCAAATGAAATCCCGAGATAGTCAAACGCGTCGTAAGAGCGATGAGATCAAAGGCTCAATGATGCTCCAACAGAAATAGTGGATATGTGATAGGTCATGGTGAATAAAGTCACACTTACAAACATTTTTACTTGACATTTTGTGAAATTTATAATCACATGAACAAATTTTAATAAACATGCGGAATAATAAATATATTTTAATAGGAATAACTTTTTAATTTAGATGTTGATTGTAAATCATTTTATACTCTCGGGCAAATATGTTTTTGGTAACCTTCATAATTAAGCTACTTTATAAATACTGTCCAAGAGAATAAACTGCGACCATCAACTGGTGTAGTGAAAGAGTTACTTAACAACATTCTTTGTGCAGAACTGAGTTATCTATATCTGTTTTCGAGTAACATTAAAAATTCGGTTAACTTTTTGTGGAACGGCTTATATAGTGCATGTTCCGCCAACCAAACCAGCTTGCTAGATTGGGCCTTTCATTAGAACAGGAATAGTAAACTTATCACTGATGGTCGTACCCGTGATAACTAAGTGTGTCTTCTTATCTGTGATAAACGTATCGTGCATTAACCTTTCAATAAATAAATAATATAAATAATATGGCAACATTCCTTTAGCAATACTGGCAAACCCTGATTGAATGTTGAAAACTTAGATGTGTCTCTATACGAGTGTGATTTAAGCTATCAACCGAAGTACAAAATTAAAAGAACCGACATTGTTTTTATCTAATTAAAATAACCACGGTACAATGTCAGTCGTGATGGTAATTGAGAAGTTAAAGCACATAGACTTTTTGCGTTCAGTCAGACCTCAGAACGCAACTCCAACGCTAGGCTGAGCTCAGGAGCACTTTCCTTTGCACCTCAAACATAAATTCATAAGCCAAAAGAACATGAAGAAGTTCATAAAAAACCGTGCAAGAAAAAACAAGCATGCAAAAGGTGAACAAAACTAGTTTTTACCCCACAGCATCAACACTTCATACATGCTGTGAATAATTTCCCCAAGCCCAATTCCTGTGAAATTTAAACGAACTCATCGCAGTGAACGTGAGAGTTGCTTCGCGCATTCCGCATCATAAAGAGCTGGCACTCGTGGCGCAAGTCCTGTATCTCAATTCTCTACGCGTGTCTGCCGTACAAAGAGCTGTCAGTCTGGTCCATTACGAGGTGCGGCAAAGTGGCGTGGTCAAGGAAATGTTCGTAGTAGATATTTTTGCCGTTGCTGATGCTGGTAAAACGAATTCAAGCGTTGATCGACACAGATGCTCCAAATAAAAAATCGTGAAATCTACAGGTAAAACTTTACGGAGACATCAAAAAGAATTTCATGTGGGGAGGCATACATCAAAACAACCAAATTTTAAGGTACTTTTCAAACGCTACCAGCTCGTTTTAGGTTAATTACTATTGAAGAAACCTTAAAAAAGAAAATTTATGCAAAGTAGATTGTGGCCTTGTAGTACGATAACTTAACAGAGTTCGATTTTAAAAAAATTAGTGCTTGAAAGAACTCTCAACACTCTTTGTGCGCTATGAATGACACTGTTAATTACGTTACCGAGGGGCAATGCAACCTTTTACTAGTTGATATCTACACGACCTGGTATTATTCAGCAGGTGAAGCTGTCGAACATCAGCTACTTAGAGTGAGCTTGGAAGCTGTGCGATGAGTTCCCATTTCACGTGAGGGTATTTTCCAGGACAGTTTAGCCCTTTAGATAATTAGTGCAGTTGAAGTCGCTGGCAGAGGTGTGCATGAGGCAGATTACGCTGCTGGCTTTTCCATGAGTCACAGTCGGTATTTGATAGCGACAACTAAGAAGGTACGATTTCAAAATATTTCATACACGGGTATATTTCGAATTTTCCCGAGTCAGAACTTTCCACTAGTTCTCATTGCTAGTAATTAAAATAGCAATAATATTGTTCAACACTCGACGAGTTTCTGTAATATTATTTTGATAGGGAACTAAAGTTTAAATTTTCTGAAGAGAGCTCGAATAATCATAACTTAATTTCAAACACTCTTCGCTTACTGGGTTGATATTAGACTTCCACGCTAAATTTATACCTATTACTTTCATACAATAAAAATATTATGTTCTAACTTGTTTCGGAGCTGCGTAGTTGTTTCGTAGAGCAGTCATAAGCACGGTCCAGCAACGCCTTATTTCAGTCGAAAATAAGCCTTCAAGAGGAAATAAATTTCTTGAATATCTACGGAACAACTTCTCCATCGCACACCTTGCCAAGCCATCACCGTTAGTTCTGCTAGCAGACGACAAAGAAAGAGAGAAAAAAGAAAAAGACTTTCAATACACTCAGTTGCAAATTCAAACAGAATATTTTTACTACGATCCCACGTGAAATGTTCATACCAGCAGCTCAAAGCTCGAGACATGAAATTTGTTTTCTAATCTTGATTGAGAATGTGTTGAATGTGTGACTTAACTTGTTAACGGTCACTGCCCAGTTGGTGCCAGCGCATCCACACGGTCTATGTAGTCCACAGTAACCGTAGGAATAGAACAACACATAAGGGAATAGTGACCGTCGACAAGTTAAGGCTGCAGATGCAGCACAGTCTCAGAGGCAGTTTATCTTCTTTTGTGCTCAGATTGCAACGAGACATTCGAGTGTGTGTCGTCAGAGCCCCACGCTGGCAGACATACCACAGGAAGCAGCTGACGGAGGTTGAGTTTGCCCCACGCAAAAAGAGTATCCGCGTCTCCAATTTCCAGAGACCCAGTCTTCAGAACGTCTTAACTTCTTTGCGATCCAGACGATGTTGATAATAGGAACCCCGCTCTCCATGGCCTCTCTAAAAGCATTCGCTCTAATACAGTCTACAAGGTTGTGATCGACCAACTGTGTTGGTTGCACGAGCGGGCTTTCATCTGCAACACAGAAAGTGTCTCTAAGCTACCGAACTCAGCTCAAGTTATGAAATATTAGTTCGTTTGAGATGTTTTTGGATCGGCATCTAAAGTAGTTTTATTATACATAATATGGAATACGAATTTTTCTACTCTGGTATACGGAAGGGTAACCGAGGCAGGGAAACGTATTTACAAAGCATGCAGTTAGCAATATTTACTCGACTTTCCGAGGCAAAATTTGTTTCTCGCTTGGCAACTAAGGAAAAATGCATGCATATTATTGAACTTTTTCAGTCGAGTACTGTTCAGTCAAGCAAATGAATTACGTGAACCAACATGCAAGTGGAACAAAACAAGCTTCTAGGTATGACTTATGATACGTCTCGCCCCATGTCGACATATTGTGGACAACATTGAGCTCTCCTCCCATGAGAAATGAGAATAAAAATGAGTAGATACGAAAGTAAAAACTAATATTCCTATCGTTGTGAAACGATGGGGCGAAGTGAGATTTCCTATTAGCATCAGTCAAAAATGTCTTTGAAAATACGTAAAATTTGTACTTCAACTGTTTTGAAGAATAAGTAACACACTTAGAACAAAAGAATTAATTTTGACTTTGGTTACCACACACTCTGTAATGCTGGGCACCAATAGAATTTCGACTGTTATGATTTAACAAAATCATACGTGGGAAAACTCCGGACAGCATTGCAATCAATGCTCGAGTGCTGTTCCACGACTTCCTCAACCTGGACAGTCTAACTCTAAGTTATCAATAGCAAAAACCTCATTTAAACTGGGTTTTGAGCAAAAATAAGTGAGGAACAAGCTGTAACAAGATTCACAAGCACCAGTCGGCGTGGACGGCACTCCTGCACAGCGGAAGCGTTGGCTTAATTAAAGAAAACGAAACCTTGCGCTAACGTTTATAGTTTAAGAGAATGTGTTAGCAGTGAGAAGCGAATGAAGAGACTTAACAGCGTTGTCCCCCAGGGTGTAATTCCAAGTGAACTTGTGTTGTTCTTTTTAAGATGTTATTAAGCACAGAAATGAATAGACACCATGAGTGACTTCACACGTTTCTTTCCATCGGAAAATTTTGTTGTTTTGCTCATGTTTCCCTCACTTCAAATTTATTAAAGCTTGGAGCGTTCAAATTTCACCTTTAAAACTAACTGTACAGAAGATAATCACGAAAATAGAAAAATGGCGGCATGAACTCCATGACAAAGTTCTGAAATTTCAGCCTCTGGTATAAGTAGTTTTTCAATACAGTTCATTTCACGTCAAACACAATTAAAATTCTCGGAGATTGTTATTTAGACGGAAGAAATGCCGTCAATTGCGCAGTGTCGGCAAGACGAGTTGCAGACCAGCGCTCAGAAAATCGCTCAAGTAATTTACTAATTATTTGTTCGTCACTGAGAGCACCAAACTCTAACCGTTTTTTAAATGAGTTATTATGGGATTCGAGTAAAATATTGACCATCGAAATTGCCCATAATCATTGACACTGAGACTTATGAACAGTTTTGACGGACGCTTTGAAGACTTTCTGGTAAGTACGCTGGAAATCTCGTGACATTAAACGGAAGGAAATGCAAAATAATTGGATTAATTTACTAGGTGAGTTGCATAAATTTCATAGAGTATTTATTAATTCTGTGTGCTATTTTTTATAATTTTAAATTGGCTGCTTTTAATCGGTTTTGATCAAATGTTTTCACATACCAGAACAGGAATTTTAGCAATTAAAGCGATTGATGCTCGATACATGTGGCAAAACGATACTTTTGATATTTGACGGGAAAAATGAATTTCGTTAATTAGAACATAAACTGGTTTCGGAAGTCGATGAAGTGCAGTATATTTAAAACTCCATCGCACTAATTACTATAAATTTCTATTTATTTTGAATACTTTTAAAAAGATATCAGTGATACAGATTATTACTGTTAAAAATATAATTCTTTTTAATAAAATAGAGCGTCTCATCACGAGTATCTCTAAGGAGATGTGCGATGCACGGAACCGGAAAGATTTCTTAAGAAATTTAACGAGGAAAATGTGTGAGGTCTCCGAGGTGACTTTTGCGCGTCTAGTTTTGGTTGCGATTGTACTTCACAGTTTCTCGTAGCTTAATATTCAATGCTTAAAATACTACTGGATTTTTCAGGCATTCCAAATTCCAGGTAAATCCCTGCTCTATGTAATGCAGCAGTCCCTAGAGTCAGCACACGATCACGTCCGTACACGATCAAACTGAGCACGTCTTTCGAATTGCTTGTTTGTGTTCAACTCGCAAATGAAATTGTGTCCTGTGTTTCCTTTTCAAAAAATTTAAATTTACGTGGCAAATATCCTGGGAACAAAAACGACTTTTGTCATCTTCAACGCAATCAAGCATATCTTTTATCTCATCACATTGTTTATGAATGAAGCGTAAAGTAAGTGAAAACTTAGGTTTTACGCACATCCTTTTCATTTGGGATGATTCATAAATTTTCTAAAATAGTTTCACGCAAGAAGTACTTCAAGATTTTGCTAGGTTATACTAATACTAATTTTCTCTCAATTTACAGGTGTTCAAAACAGCTTTCGCTCAACAGGTGGAATCGATAGTGACCAATTGTGTGTCGTGATTGCATATTGTGGCTGTGTCGTTATTGCATATTGTGGCTCTGTCGTTATTGCACATTGTGGCTGTGTCGTTATTGCATATTGTGGCTGTGTCGTTATTGCATATTGTAGCTTTGTCGTTATTGCATAATAGCTAAATTTCAGTTAAGGTTTTCCCGAAGGTCGTTGTTCAGTACAATGCACGATCTCAAGGAAAAGAATGCAAAAATGATTGAGTAAGTGTCAAAATATAGACGGCAGTTTCATTACTGCTATCACGAGAGACTTCAGTCCACTGTAGAATTTGAGCTGCACCATGATCAAGTTCGCATTAGGGCCATGGTCGCCAAAAAAATTCGTCAATTTTGTTTTATTTCAGGCGAGTCAAACGTGTGCCATGTTCCTGAAGCAACTTACTGTACATTACACTCCCAACGACACAGTTACTCTCCCAACTACACAGTGGCATTCCCAACTGCGCAGTTACGCTCCCAACTACACAGTGGCATTCCCAACTGCGCAGTTACGCTCCCAACTACTCAGTTACACTCCCAACTCCCAATCTGAAATTAGATAGCGAAAAGACACCACCTCCATATTGTAAGCAGAATTAAAGTACATGTTCTAAACAGATAGATCGTGAAGAAAATTTAGGGACCGATTTAATCTATAAATGAGCTCACTCTACTGTAAAATGCTACGTCAGCAGTGTCAAGCGAATACAATCTCTGTAGTTGGAACAGTACATACTACTGAAAGTTACAAAATAGAAGCAACTGCTTGAGTTTGAGAGGCAATTATACGTATTTTATTCTCAGTGGAAAGCTATTCAGAAAAGCGTTCAACAGAAATGAAACAGCAGGAGCTCGGGGGCCAAGATTTGAGCTGCCTTAACTACGACACCTCCCGCTCGCCATCTACTCGTACATAAGTGCAACTACTCTCAGAGAACACAGGCCTACGTATTGTACGCTTTGTCACGTGTACGCCACTGCAGCAATAGTGTCACGTGTAGGCCACTGCAGCAATAGTGTCACGTGTACGCCATGGCAGCAATAGTGTCACGTGTACGCCACTGCAGCAATAGTGTCACGTGTACGCCACGGCAGCAATTTTGTGACATGTATTCCACTGCAGCAATTTTGTGACGTGTATTCCACTGCAGCAATTTTGTGACGTGTATTCCAGTGCAGCAATTTTGTCACGTTTAAAAAGAGATGCAGCAACAAAGAACGAGGCGATGCAATGAAGAATGTTGAACAAGACCAATAGTAACTATTGAGATGCAGCATCAACACAATGTTGAACAAGACCAATAGTAACTATTGAGATGCAGCATCAACACAATGTTGAAAAAGACCAATAGTAACTATCGAAACGCAGCATCAACACAATGTTGAACAAGACCAATAGCAACTATTGAGATGCAGCATCAACACAATGTTGAACAAGACCAATAACAACTATTGAGATGCAGCATCAGCACAATGTTGAACAAGACCAATAGCAGCTATTGAGATGCAGCATCAACACAATATATTGAACGAACCCAACTTTCTACTCACGAAAAAAAGCAAAATTTGACTGCGGTAAACACAGAATTTTCGTTGCTCTTACAATTCTATGACGTTCCTGCTGCTTTAATAAAGACAAGTCATTCGTCAGAGGATCATTTCGTTAGTTGATAATTAGAATAAGCGAACAGTTAGACAGCAGTGCACGAAATGATGTAAAAGCATACAGATTCCTTAAGCCTACAAACAGCGCGCAAACGGGCGAATCGCTCTGACTTCAACTTTATTCGATCTTCTCGAGGCAGGTCGTACAAGTTCACTGCTTGAGTAATGAAATAGAAGCTGGTAGAGAAATAAATCTCCTCATTTTCCAACTGTCTAATATAAGAAACAAACACCAATCCGTGGTTTCCCTAGATAACTTGGAAGTACCCCAGTTTGGGCTCTCCGTTTGGGGCCACACTGATGTGCCGCCGTTGTAGGAACGTAATTCTAAGCGCGCTATCACTTGTCCTACAGAGCACTACGTCCTGCCATAGCACATCCTGGAAGCTCGTCACCATTGAAAATTTGGTGCGCCGGTTGGGCACACGCACGATACTGTCTTCTTTTTTTTCACAAATAATACCTCCGATTTAGCAGTCTCTCGATCACCATGTCATCCTGCTAACGCACACAGCATGGAATTATGGTCCAAGCTTTCACAAGCAAGAAAGTCGTCTTTTATTATCCTATGTGTAGTACGAATGCTTAGAGAACAAGTATTAAGAGAAATAATTGCTATTGGGGTTATGTATTGTATAATGCATCCAAATCATTTCGTTCCCCAAAACGGGAACAAACCCGTCATGTGAGTCGCATAGTAGTGTGTTACGTACATACAACAGTGAGTCAATAATGTGAGTACATATAATGTGAGTCATACAACAGTTCTTGGTGAAAATTAAATAAATATCTCAGATGAAACTTCAAATTTAAATTACCTAACAATGGAACCTGGGAGCCTTTCAACTTTTGCTCAAAACAGTGAGTCTGTACCGCTAAACAACTCCTTAAATGATTCTCGTTCTGAATATTTACTTAGAAGTTAAATCAACCTTTTGCCTTAGCATAAAATAGCTGTAGCGTAAATTGTTGCTGATAAAATTTAATAATGTAAGCGAACTCTGCTCTTGAAAGTCTTCAGCGAGTGACATTTTCCGATTTTTTTTTTAATATTGCTCCCTGCACACGCCCTTCTGTGGACTGTGTGATACAAAGGCGTCTTTAAATAAAAATCCTCGTGTGAACCTCTTGTCGGGGCATCCAGCTGTTTGTTGGGTACTTGTACGAGGAACGATGGATAAGATGATCGAGATTGTAGTGGTAGTTCATTAGCCTTTGGCTTAGGTGAGGAAATTAAAAGAATTGTTTCGATGTAGAATGCCCCTCTGAGCCCTTCGTGACGTGTTAGGATGCTCGTATATATGATACAGCGTAGCGTACGTGAGTTATTGTGTTCCAAATTTCATGTAGCCCCAAGCTGGAGGTATTTTGGGAAGTTAACTATACCCTCATAAGATGTACAAGGATCAATATAGCAAACATAGTTTAAAACTCGATATCTTCGTTTAACAGATCTCGTTGAAACTATCACTTTCTAGCAGTTGAACGCAAAACTCTGTAGTACAATTTATTCACTAAATGATCAGTAGTTTCCAATACCACAAAAATGTGTATTTATAAATAGGTTTCCCGAGGTCAAGCCGGCACGGAAGAACCCATTCAGTTTGAGATTGAATGGTAAGAATATTTATTCAAATTCAAATGACGATAAATTAAATTAGTCTCACAAATAATACGGTACGACACAGCCTCGCACGCGGTGACCATCTTGAAGTGGTTATTAAAATTGACTCCGGCTAATGACTCAAAGGTCAACCACAACCTTACTGAAGAAAATTTGGTGTCTTTGATCAATGAACATAAATATGTTTGTTTCCAAATTCAGGTAACAGTTTTCATCATTATCTAGATTTATATGAATATATTGTATTTAAAACTGGATCTTGTCAGTTACATATACCGATTTAGTCAGTTTATTTACCTATTTTCAAGTAATCGCTCCCCTGATCGAGTGCAGCATACGATGCCTCCCGCGGATGTAGGATCGATCCTCCAGAGCAGTGTACTCAGGAGTCGGGAGTTTGAATGTTTGCAATGGAAAATTGTTTGTTGCAATACCAACATTCGACTGAAGCGAGAAAATGTGGCGCTTCTTCTACTTCTATAGTGATGAACTTATCTCATATTGCTTCGATTCAGGTATTTTCCTTAGCGAAAAAGGAACCAAACTCTAAATCGCCCAATTATTCTTTGTAAACTTTGCAATTTGAGACATTGTATCCGTCAGCCTTCTCTAACTTTGTTGCCAAAGCATCCATAGTGATTTAATACTATCGATAATTCTGACCGACCAAGCGCAGATATCGCCGGCGCCGGATAGTTGATCATCGACCGTGCGGAGAAAAAGTTGGACTTGGATTTGACGGAATTTTACCAAACTTCAACAAAGTTTTCCTCAATAGTTCGTTCGAGAGTATCAGGCTTGAATCAAAACACCGAGTGCACTGTACAGTAGGTAGATAATACCCCCTCGTACCGCTGGTCTACTCCCAGAAGAGGAGCTGTACAGGAGACGCCTCACCTTGTCTGAGCCGCGCCTGCGTCTCCGAGGTGACCACGTGGTTCACAGCTGCAGCGTCGCGAGCGACTGAGGCGCTGCGCTGGGAGATCTTCTCCTTCAGCAGCTTGATTTTCTCTTCTTTCTGCAGTGAATTATTCGTACATTAATACCGTAATTAAACGTCTCTTAACGATAGGAAAAGTGTTCGAGATCAAACTGCACGTGTAACACTTTTACTAGTTTATTTTTTTCTCCTCTTCTATGTAGTTTGATTTGTATAGCAACGTCCAAATTAAATGTAGCTTAGTAACGCTGAAATTTTGTAGCTTTCGTGAACATTTCTAAATTTCCAGAATAAATAAAATCCAAACACATATCAATCCAATACAGAGTTTTTAACTGGTGCCGCCATTTTCTAATATTCTCAAAATTAGGAAAACCGAGGTCTTACTGAACATCGTTTTCACGTTCATTCTTGCTCGGTCGACGTGATCTCAAAAGGAGCGGGTATTCAACTTCGAATGCGTCTTTACATAAGTTTGCCAAAACATGAGTCTCAGGTGGTTTTAAAAAGCACCATCTTGTATTTCTAAATATTTCGTAAATATCAATCTTGTAATACGAGAGAAAACCCATGTCACGATGTAAAAATAAATATAACAACAAATTTGGCAGGTTGAAACTGCAAGTTTTACAACTGATTAAGTCGGAATGAAAGTAGTCCACAGGTGCTACGTAGTGCAAGTGATACTACAGCACTATTTACAGTTTTTGTTTTATCATAACTATTGATAGGATAACACAGATATTTTGTAATATACAATCTCTTTCATTTTCAATCAAACATAATTACTTCTTGCTTGCACATTCTTTTCGTTTTTTTGAGATTTTTTTTAACAATGTAATAAATGACAAATAAATTAATAGCCGAAGAAAAGGGAAAACGCGACATTTTACTTCTAAAAAGAAAAGACCGTGCAAAAGTTTTAGTTCTGATTCATCAAGACTGCAAAATAATTTCGGCAGTTCGAGGTAATGAGTTGATTCTTTGCGTGATCGTTCACGTAACGATCGTTCGATGAATTAACTTGTACACCTGCGACTACGAGTATATTCGTTCCACAGATAGGACAGGATCAAAAATAATCTTTCTAATTTAGAGGAATTTTCTAGGCTACGCAATGCCGGCTACTTACGATTGAAATTTGCGAGGAACCACGTGTTGTATTAAACTTACTTGATCACACAGCATTTAATATTTCAGTTTTCCTCCTATCCGGGTGTCAACGACTACAATATCATTGAAATTAATGCTTTAAGTGGACTATGTTTTCCAATCGTGAGGAGAGTCAAAAAATTATTTACGTTCTGTTCAGTTGTTGCAGAAATCTTGGTCGTAAAAGAAGCTCTTACACCTATCTGTATCCACACCTCTCCTCCTGCAGTATGATAAACCTTACATATTGTACAATATACACAATATCAAGGAATCAAC
>VOMN01054944.1:0-19852 GCA_014899125.1 Orchestia grillus
CGACAATCCTCCCACAATCACCCGACAATCCTCCCACAATCACCCCCGTTATCTCCCTTGTGATGATCACCTGAAGTTCTCCCTCAAGTCGTCAATCAATTCGACCTCAGCCTCAGAAGCGATCAAGTTTCAGATCGACGCTCCCCAGGTATTCATCTAATTATCGTTCTTGTCAGGTTACGGATGAGTGGCTGAGCGAACTTGGATGGTTGAATTATGCTGCTCAATAACGAAACTATGTTCCAAATAAGATATTTCCTGAGTTTCCAGGGAAGTGGGTTTTTAATTGACAGAATTTCCGCAACTTCCGAACTACATTAATGTATTTAACCTTCTGAATCGCGAGCAAACGAAAAGTTCTCAAAATTTATTCGATAACTTAGCTACACCAGTTAAACATAACTTAGAGTATCTGAACCTTTAAATGATCAGTTTCGATTATCAGTGCGTTCAGTGAGCGTAGTGCTACATAAACACATTATTTCCTTACATGAACTTAGGTGGAAGTTCAGATAGTGTTCTGTTTGTTGAAAAAATATAAATAGCATAATAACCAGGAGTAGAAGTTGAGCTGAGACTGAATGTCGTGTCTATAGTAATGAAAGAGGTAAACATGCAACATCCTGCAATGTGCGAGCGTACGGAACACTTCCCTTAGAAAAGGATGTTAACCCTCACAATTCCCTCGGCACTTGAATGGCTGATAATGGATGACAGCTCCGCCATTACCTGTCAATAGAATGGCAGGTAATGGATGACAGTTCCGCCATTACCTGTCAAGAGAACGGCAGGTAATGGATGACGGTTCTGCCATTACTCGTCAAGAGAATGGCAGGTAATGGATGACAGCTCCGCCATTACCTGTCAAGAGAACGGCAGGTAATGGATGACGGTTCTGCCATTACCCGTCAAGAGAATGGCAGGTAATGGATGACAGATCCGTCATCACCTTCCAAGAGAAAGCAGTACGTCACGCTGGCAGAGATGGGAAAAGCAGGATCAAAATCACTAACGGGAGACAAAACGGTGCACTGTGACAGTGTGCCCCATTAAACCAGTTATCCTGGCTTACGCAATGGATTTCCTGCACGTTACGACACGAACTGGCGATCTGTACAAATATCCTAATCCGTATCGCTTTTTCGCGCCACCAGAGGTCCCCGTCTCAGAGCTCAAGGGGCGAGATCGTGTTGAGAAGAGTGGGATCGACTTTTCAATCGGGCCCCATTGTTCCACTGCATCGGGGACAAAGGACCTCCACTGTAGAGGAGGCCTTCGCTGGCTATCGATCACGTCTCGTAACGAGGAGGCCTGGACGGAGGCGGGCGCCTCGACGGAGGCGGGCACCTCGACGAAGGTGTCGCGTGTTTCGAGGTAATGAACTGATAAAAGATAAGCGGCGGGTCCCGGGCGCAGGTATTTAAAGGATTTGTCATAGGGCTCAAATTTTAAAACTAATTCTAATTTAGATCATGAGCTAATTACTTCGCTAAAAGTCCATTGAATGCTTAATGAGACCGTGAAGTATCTTCCCAGGCGTAAATTTTTTTCATAATTCTACTTCTTGTAAATTTACCTTCGACGAAAATCTTTCATAGCCTAGCTGGAGTTGTTAGACTGGCGTGATTTGCGGTACAAAGACACACTTACGAGCGTTAAAATAGCGGAAACTTCTGAGTGCCGCAAAATGCTTTCGGTGGCAGGTGGTTTAGTTAAGAAAATGTTCATCAGGTCGCGTTAACATTCGCGACGCCAAAGAAGGCAAAGTTAAGTTTTACACACCCGCTGCCACCGTGAAAGTTTCGTTGTACCACGCCATCCTAATTGTTTTAAACAGTTAGCAGTCAATTACAATTTTCTAACCGTAGCGGTTCTACACAGTGGACGCATTTGTCGCTCATACATAACCAACGAAGACGCATATGTGCGTCAGAGGCAAGAGCTAATGTTAATAATTAAACATTGCTAAAAAGCAGTTGAGCTGAAAGTAGCACAATGCCACATGGTGTATATGTGCGTCGTGGGGCAGTGAACGTATTGCGCTGCCTGTTGCCACAACTATTGATGTCAGTGATGTGCCATGTGAAGGCGGAAACAGGACTCAAATAAGAAGTAACACGCAGCGTGAATAAAAAATGGGATTAAGAATAAGCCATCATATATTTCACTACTCGAGTAAATCATTGTAATTTTGCTGGATAGACGAAATTGTTTGAAAGTACATAATGAGGTTAAAATATTTTCAAAGACTCAAAATGCGCTTGAGGAAAGACTGAGGTAAGACGTTAGAGAATAAAATCAGTAGTTTAAATCTGGTATCAATAATTCATTCACTGATTTACATTAGAGCGATGATACGGTCAAAGAAATAATGAGAATACTGGCAGAGTAAACGAAGCAGTTTTGACAGCGGGTAATTAAAGTTTTGAGAGTAAAAACAGTGAATTCGAAATTAAGTGCATTTCTAACAACATCCCGAATTACAAAAGGTGCACAGCGAAGTTTTGGAGTTCGTTAGGTAACACTTAAAGAGTAAATCGACTGCACATACTGATATAATTATAAATCGCCCTCTCATTTTACTTCTGTACTGATTCCAAAGCAGCATAAAATAGGAACAAAGTAGCATAAATAGGAACATTTTACGAAATAAAAAGCAGCATATTTTGATAGCAGCTTAGGAAGCAGCATAAAATAGGAACAAAGTAGCATTAAATAGGAAAGCAGCATATTTCCAAAGCAGCATCAATAGAAACGCAGCATATTTCCAAAGCAGTATAAAATAGGAACATGTTACGAAATCTTCAATGAATATCAAGAGAGACTAAGAACAAACAAATCAGACTACTGCTCCTTCCGTTCAATACAGAATACGGAATTATTCATAGTAGTCCTGGAGGTAAAATTTTACTTTACCTGTGACAACATTTGGATGCTGTTCGTCTGTATACCATACTGAACATTTGGATGGCCTAATTATTTTTTCGTTAGATCAACTTGAGAATGTATCTTGAATAACACATAATCTCAAAAATAATAATATTTTAGAGAACAACGTTTCACTTTTCTCTTCAGGCACATCCGCTCATGAAGCAGCCATCAGAACAAAGGCTGAGGCCTACGCGAGCGTGACGAAGCTCAAGGCAAATACAAAGGCTGAAGACAAAAGTTCTATTATTAGAAGCCCAAACTCAAATAAGTTTAAGTTTGAAGCCCATGGTATGGCATTTCAGAATTCAAGTATAACAATAACTCTGCGTAAAGTTGTCTTGGGGAAAAATTATCTTCATTTTACGGCCAAGTGCCCCTTTCCGACCACACGAGGGTTTCGTTCCGGAAACTCATTCATAAAAAGAAGATACTTCTCCGTTCTCTCGCTCCTGAAACCTAGCTGTCGAAGTGTCTGAAGTGCAGTCGACACAAGCAGCAGCGCTCGTAAAAACAAATCTGCCTACAGCCGGGACCGACCTAGGGCAAATCAACTGCAGCATTATAGCATACAGGGCAAATCAACTGCAGCATTATAGCATATCGTCGTGAGATCCTATTTATGCCATCATTAGCTCGGTCCAAGCAGGCACAACAATTTTCGATTGTTCATTGTCAAGACTGCATGGCCGTCCTCTACTTTCTTCATTTTCTATGCTCTCATCACCATTACGGAATTTTTCAAACCACTTCTGTACAGAGCGATCACTTGTGGACCTTTTGCCCCATGCTCTGTTTATATAGACAGTAGTTCGAGAGGCACTATGCCAAAGTTTTCACTCATACTAGAAAAGTAAGCAAAGATCTAATTATTAATTCATAATCAAAGGCCCCTATACTTCTAGAATGTTTTCTGAATATAAGTTGAAATTTAATAAAGAGTGCATAGTGATTACCATGTATGCCAAAATTTATCTAACATATGCTGAGAATATTAGGCTAAAATGGCACTTCCAAACACAACACTTAGATCGGCCATTACTTTCGTAACAACGTAACATTATTATTCTCATAAGGAAGTATTGTATATGCGTCATAGCAAAACAACAATGCATACGGGATAGCACTGAAACCTTGAAACCATATAGTTCGATAATTTAAATATTGAGTACAATGTTCATTCTTACAGTGAAATACCTGATAAATAATTAGCCTTTCAAGTCTTTGATGCAGTCCAAATTTATTCGAAAATTTGCTATGTCACAAACATAGCTTAGAGTATCTAAAAGCTTCAATTGTCAATTTAGATAATCAATGTGGTTAATTAGCGTGGTGCTAGGCATAATATCTGTGTTTCAAGAGTCCCAAATGGTTTTCTATCGGAGAAACTTTTTAAAAATACAACATAAAACTGAGGTGTCTCAGTAGTACATAAAGAACTAAGATAAGCGAAAGTTTAAACTTATCAAAAGCCTTGGGTTTCCCTAAAATATAGAAGAGGAAGCTCACGCACGTGTTCACCTCATAAGACACTAACATGTCGTGTAGGTTAGTGCTTAGTAGCAACGGTTCAGTTTGAATATCAGAGAGAAAAAAATCGATACTCAAAGAAACGCTAAGAAATTTTAAGATAAAGCTCGATTGCAGCTAACGGACGGTTAGTATTCTATTTTTTTTTAATTGAGCCGAGAAAGGTTTTAAGTTTTCTATAGGATCAGTTCATAAAAAATTAATCAAAATGTGACAGTGGTGTGAGGAGTAGAAAATGTACTGCCCACAGCCCTCCACATCACCTATTTCACAACTCCACATCACCAACTGCGGGTCCAACCAGGAGTGCTCCTATGAGAAGTCCTACACGCTCCACCAGTGTAGTAAAAACTGTGAACTTGAAATGTATTTCGTCTTCCATGAATACAAATCTGCACATCACTTAAAATAACTTGATCGAACTTTCCATCTAAAATTTGTGTGAAATTTATAATCCTTTCCTGATTCGGGTTGTCATCCGACGTGGCTGTCGCGCAAGAATATTTCAACTTTTGAGCAGCTGGGCTACCTCAATCTCGGCCCAAGCTCTGTATGGTATCAATATACTATTTGCATTTTCACAGTAGAGAGAACTATCGGCACTTCATTGTAATACCGAACCAGAGAACACGGTGTGTTTGTCACCACGCTAATCAACAAACTAATCAATAGTATTGATAATTAAGGCTTAGAGGCATTCTACGAGAAATAAACATTGTTGAATCCCGTGAAAATTTGAAAAGCTGTCTTCATGTTGAGGACTCAAATAACTAAAACCGCTGAACTTCCAGTGAACTCGTGCACGGGAGTGCGTGTACAGCACAGTCGAGCAGCTGAGGAATAAGACCTAGACCGATCCGCCGTCCGGGCCGACCCGAGACCTAGTAAGACGCTGGCGCCACAGCTCAGATCTATTCTCAAGCTCGACAAAGTCATCGGTTCCTGAGCCACCAGGAAGCTGAAGAAGTCTATGAGAAAAATGGCGGTCAAGTTTGAAGTTCCCAGAGAATCGGGCAGACGAGCGGTCGCAAGGGGCGTTCAACTTCCCCCGTTCAAACACACGACTGTTGATAGGCTAACGAAACCTTCAAGACGATGAGAATGAAGAGAATTCCAGCACTGCGTTAGAAGATCGACTCTCTCGGCTGGACTGCGTCTTATGAAGTTGTGTAGAGGTCTTCAATAGTCTAATGGAGAGATATTGTTAACGTGAGCACTCAATTCGGTGTTAGAGGAATAGGGACTTATTTTTCCTGAAATACACCGCAGGCTGTAATCACACAAGTGCTGTTCTGGGAGCCTAGTGTGTTCCTAGTTCTCTCTATGGTGTGCAAAAATTATCTGCAATACCCCCTTGCGAGCAGCGGGTCAAAACATGTTCTCCCAGCATGTCCCAGCAAGCAGCGGGTTGAGACATGTGCTCCCAGCACGTCCCAGCATGCAGCGGGTCGCGACATGTGCTCCCAGCACGTCCCAGCAAGCAGCGGGTCGTGATGCCTTCCTGGACAGGAGCCCAGCACCTCCCAGGGCCGACGTGCTGAGATCGATGAGACGCTGCGTGGGGCAGCGCGATAGCGGAGCAGCCGAGCGCACAGATGCCAGTCTCGGCCCAGAACATTCGGCTTCTTTTTAAAATGAGGACGCGAGAAAACTTCGGGAATCCGGCGCCATTTCTGGATCTTTTCAGACCCGTTTTTCAGTGCCAAGCCTGCGAAATTCTGCGAGAAGGCTGACTGTGCGTTTTATTCTTCATAATTTAATATGCATGGTCAATAATAGATTGGGAAACGAATATTTAGCCGTATGGCTTTCAAGCTCTTTACCGATGTTCTCGTTTAAAGCTATGTCTTCGTCAGCGTGCGAGTACTGTTCAGAGGGAGGTACTTAGTGGATACTACGAACCCAAGTAGGAAAAATTTTTAATGCTGTGAAAAAATTGGAAATACATTATAAGCTCACAGAAATTCGCTCATAATGAAACAATGACACCCCTCAGAAAAGACGAGCTTCGTGTTCAGGTAGGTCATACTTATAAGTTTATTGCGCTGAATCACTAACTCGTGTGATAGATGGATTACTTTCTGATGCACGAGGAACTTCGTAAAAAATGTAGAGATAGTGAAAAACTTTCAACTAAGAAGAGAATATTGTATGAAACGAGATGAAGGCCCAGCATTTTCAAGAATCAAAAATGTGTCAAATCTCGGCTTCGTACCAAAATTATGGTACCTACTTTATCATGTATTCCCATGAATTGCAATTCCACGGAATGATTGCGTTGCGTATTTGCTGATGAATTTCTCATTCAGAATTTATCTATTCCAATTTTAACAATTTTCGTTACTCTCTAAAGGAAATCGATGAGGACTACCAACTCTTTATTGGTCCAATTCATAAGTGTATTTTTATATTCCACTAGGCTCTTCAATTTTTGCAAGGAAAGATTTCCAACAAATTTCTCCTCAAAGCATGCAACCCACCAAGGCCTGCATTTCGGACCGGCCTTTCTCCTTCACTTCCAGATGTAACAAACCTATTCATCGTTGTTAGGAATCCCAAAGTTCAGTGCAGAATTAAACAGCAAATTAGAATGTCTAACACGGCAATCTCGAGCTGTCGTCCACGGTTCCGTGCGATCTCCATCGTCTCCATCAGTTTAGGAGTTAGAGGATCTCCGTCCGTCAGAGGTGTTGGAGTCTGGGCTATCTCTGCAGAGTCTCAAGGCTTCCTGAATTTATAGACGCTCGAATTGTTCCCCATGTTCCGCGCTGTCGTATCACTCTTGAATTTCTCAATTGCAACGCTTTTTGAGAAGCAAATGCAGCCAAGAAAACACGGCTCTCCTTCCTGGCAGCCACACTCCTTTTCGGTTACTTCCGGGGCATGGTTCTTCGCGTTTGCGTGTGCGACGGAATAGGGGTTACAGGAGCGTGCGTGAGGATTTCCAGGAGGTTTTGATAGCATTCGATTTGTTACTTTGAAAACACCTCATTCCACTGCCTGGACGAGATAGTGAACACTTTATGAATGATCCAGCACACCCAGTGTGAATTTTAAGATTTGGTGACTTCTTGGCTTACCAAAGTCAGAATAATTTGCCAGCATTTCAGTGCGACACAAACTGGGCAGATGATATTCGACACAATGTGTCCTTCTTAAATTGAATCTTTCGAAACGAAGTCGAAACAGTCAGGTCCGTGTTGATTGACATCGATAAATCTTTCAACTACGAGAATTGCACAAATTCCATTTATTTTTAAATTTACTATAAGTTGATCTGTACTTAAATGTAATGCATTTGTAATTTAGAATAAAGTCTATTGAATTTGTGCCTGTTTTTTGGGTGCTTTATGAAGAATCTCGAACAGAAAGAGGTTTCAGAGTTCACAAAAACTTTCAGCTAATATCTCGCGGGACAATTTTTATAACAGTTTAACTTTCCTCATTCTAGCACTGAAATTAGAAATCGAATTTGAATGAAAGTATGTCAATATATTCGACCATGAATTTTCAGGCCATATTTTTCCTCTGTAAAAACTTGTAATAACGCCAATAATTACAGAGCTGGAACGTAGAAATGCTGACAGCACGGATCTTGGTGAGGTAACGACTGGGAAACGGCCGGAAATACCCGTAGTGGCTGGCTGTAACACCGAGTGTCTTCAGAACACGCCGTGCTAATTGCTTTCTCTACAGCAAGTTGGCTTACCACAGGAGGCAACAGCGCATTAATCCCGTCTGTGGTGCGCCACTTTGGGGCGGCGGTAGCTGCTGCTGCTGCTGGTGCTGCCGCTGCTGCGGACACCTCGTGGACATCTCGGTTGCGAAATATATTCGATTATTCTCCCGTCTGAAACTAATTTAAGCCTTTATCGAATGCTCATTTGCTTGAACAATTTAAAAAGGAATAGAGTATGGAATTTAAGATGTCTCATTCCCGGAAAATTCAGAATAATTGCCGTAAATCGGAGAGATAATATCAGTGTCAGAGAGCGCTTACTGTCTTTAAGCAGCAACGAAAATTGTTGCGTGGCTTAGTTGATATTCTTTTCTCAGCACCCTTAACACGCTTCCTAGGTATTGTGCCACCGGCGTGCCAATTAATCGCTGTTGTGCAATGGTTTGCCTCTGTACCTACACTCTCTTTACCTGCGTTGACAGGAAATTTTATTATTTGAACTATCAAAATAGCTTGATACCATTAACCCGGTACGGAAAAGAAGTAAGACGGATAAAAGCTGGTCTAAATTCAAAATACGAAAGTGTGTCACCGAATTCAAATTTGGCTCGCTTTTTGGAACAAATTAACAACTTTTATGTATAAGGATTCATGGGTCGGCAACGCTTCAACGCTCCAACTACAACCTCGGGCTCCTCACACCCGTAGTTTGCAGTCCGTTTTTTATTATGCATTAATGACTAAGAGCTTCTCCTTGCCTTTACGTCACCTTAGATTTAGGGTTACGGTTCTCGGATTAACGACACAGTGGTGGCGAAAAGCACGCTGTTCGATCTGAAGGCCTGTAATGCCCTTGCTTTCGCGCCTGAGAGCGGAGTGAGTTTCTAGTAAGACTAGAAACTATTGGAATGACAATGCTGTCATTCCAGTCGAGCTGAACTGGTCTCGGGCAAGTGAGTGGAGACCTTCCTCCTGATTAAAGGGGGTTAGAGTTCCAAAGCAAAGGAGCCCTCTTAATTAACAGGGGTTTCAGGGAGACGGTGTTCTTTTTTTCACCGTCGTAATTTTGTATACATGCCTAAGGCAGGACACTTACACGGATTCCAACGGGAACTTGAGGTTTTTAGTCAATTGGATTCATTATATCACGTAAATTCCAATCTATTGAGGTTCTATCAAACATGCACCGTGTTCTATAGTTCTACTTTATCTTCATTAACGTACGTGAGTAGCAGCGTATTTTTTTATATTAAGCCAAAAGAAGTGCAAAGAATTTCTTCAAACTCAGTATTATAGTGTATTTTTGGATCAGTTTTAGTACCTAACTTGGTTGATATTGCTACCTACCAAGCCGAGCTCTCCAGCCAGCCTCATTGCTCGTAACGACGCAGTTGAGCCCTCGACTTACTTCTCGAGTCCCAAGTCAGAGCCAAAAGTGGCAGCAGTGCAGCGGCATTCATGATTCCAGCTGATATGCTTTAAAGTCCCTCATCCTCGATTGGCATCAAGTCAAGGCAGCTTCACTTAATGGCCAGATCAAAAGCACGGTCGAGCTTTGATGCTCTCCCTGAGGCCGGCCATTTGGAGCTGCCTCCTCGTGCAGATCTCGGTGCAGAGATCGCGACCGGAACGGAGCAAGTCTCCGTAATAAGGCCATCATGCGCTCCTGTGCGCATGGTAATCCAAGGCAAATGAGGAACCCACTCCTAAATTTCGAGCTTCATGCGCGTTTATGGCGCAACGGATGTAAACAGAGAGGCAACTCTGACGCGTTCAGTATTGTGGAGGGAATCTTGATCGCGATTCCGGAGTTGAGGTCCGTTTTCAGGAATTGGAAATAGCTTTCAGTGTCATGTTTCAAATACAGGCGTCATTTACAATTATAAGAGCCGTGGCGAACAATTTTATGTACACTCGTTGGTACTAATACCGAACTAGAACAATAGGTATTGAAGAAAAATATTTTTTGTTTATTCGGTGCCTTAACAATTGTCTAACGAAAAAACTCACCCACAAAATGCAAGGATACTTTCAAATCTGATGTGAATAACCTTCTAAAAAGTACATAGCTTATGAAAAACTAGCAGAATTTATTAATTAAAAGCCTTCTCGTAACAATGATTTATATGAAAGTGCGCATAAATCGTTGTTGGGCGACTGACATGCGCCGGTTAGGATACATGAAATGTTAAGGGTGACACTCAGTAAAAGTTTCCCGAGTAAACTTTTGTTTTTATATCTGCTTCACAATGAGTCCTTCTTCACGAGTCCCTCAAGCTCAACGCGATGAAATGCGTCGAGACAACAAGAAAAATCTACACGAAGAGATGAGCATCGGAGGCGCGCTGGACGCGCACCTTTTCCAGGAATATTAAGAAATCGAGTTGTCTCTAGTGTACTGAAATACAGTTACAATTATATATAATTACTTTAACGCAGCTTTTTAGCCTCCATTATGTAAGGACACGAGGTAACCTGGCGCACGTTGCAGGGCCCGGCAAGGGGAGTTAACCATTAACGTCTAAATTAATTATGCGACATCACCGTATTTTCTTTTTGAACGAGAAACTATCAGTAGGTTATCTACAATGAGTCTGCACGTAGCTTTTGGCAAAAAATCTAGCAGCCTCCTCATGAAACGTGTCAGTTATGTCCCCTTGATCACTGAAGAATCAAGTTCGGTGAGGGATGGTAGATGAAACGACTGATACTTTCGCACGTCTTTATTTTGAGCAGCGTTTTTCAACCCTTCAACGCTTGCGTTGCTCTTACAAATAGGATAGGATAAATATAACTACGTCTACATTATAATATTACAATAACCAAAACGTATTGTGCGTGTTTATAAACATGAAATATATAAATTTTAATAACATTCGAAAGGGCATTGGTTTATCTCCCTTGTTCTTGTAGAACTCTTAGGGACTTTTCGCAGAACCCTGATGGAGACGCTCTCTCATTGACCTTCGCACGCACTGCACACTGACCACGTCGCGCACGGCGCTCTGTGCTGAAATTCGCAGTGAAATTGGACGCATGATTGATCATGTGTACGTACTCATAAGATCAGTTCATGACAACTGGTATAAAAAAGTTAAACTCGAGATAGGCGAACTGGAATTCAAAGAAAAGGGAATAAATTAATGATCGTAAGTCACGGTGAAAGGCGTTCGTTCATATCGGACCAAGAAGCTTAATTTCATTGACCTGTGTATGTAGAGTAGCCGATTCAGCAGGAAAGTGAATTCTACTCCGGTATCCAGCGCATCGGTTGCATGTTGCACAATGCTACTGATGACATCCGGTCCACAGAGCGTTCGAATACTCACACAGAACCCCACCAAGTGCCCGACCTTCGTCTAGAATTTCATCTCCACTTCAATCGAGGAAGAACTAACAGGTGCATCGGGCTACCCTTCTCATTCAGACTGACACAAGGCGAGAGCGATGCATCGCATCGTCTTTGGTATTCACCGGAGCGATATCCACAAGCCGATTCTTCTACAGCAAATACACTTCCGCCGAGCAAACCTTGGGGGCAAGTCTGACAAGATTGAGGAGAGCTCGTTCAGACGAGAGATCGGTTGGGCCAAACTTCCAGAAGCTCAACTTTCTAAAGTTGTTCTTCGTCAGCTCTGCAAAGAGCGACAGACCAATTTTGGTGCAGGCGCTGCGTCAAGAAGCTTTCGAACTCACGTAATTTCGCGTCATAAAATCTAAGCATGGTAGGTTGCAGCTTGAGAACGATGCACGCGTCACGAAACGACCGCTGCGCACGAGGTTAGTACGGCAGATTACTTTGTCAGGAGATAAAGTCAGAGCCTTGGCATGGTTATGAGGGATACTCTGATTTTTCAGCAGAAGCTGGATTATCATCAAATTTTGTAGCGGCTCAGGTCTGCTGTACGTTCTTCACTTTATTAGAACACCGTTTTCCACAGCGTGTCACGCACTTGTATGTAGGCTTGCATTAAGAGCTGAGATCGACTGAGCTGGGACATGGCGCAGCAGTTCCAACGATGAAGATGTTACTTGAAAACTCTGTTGTGAGTGCTGATCGATTTTACCGTAGAAATAACGAGTACGTCATTGTTGATTCTTACTTTGAAAAAAGTGCAGGGTATCTTCACAACTGCACACTTCTACTTTAAAGAGGCATAATTATATGCTTCAACCGAGTATACCATTTCATTTGATCTGCCTGTAAATTCCATGAGTTAAACTGATTCACCCCCCATCGGTTATTTAGTTATGTAATGTATACTATTTTTTAATAAGAGCCATGTCTGTCTATTACACTTTCAAATATATGACGTAGGAGATATTTAAATCTCGGTGCTAAAAAATCCTGTTGATGTTCAATCAGTGTTTTCGATTTTTCTTTTTCCATAATTTACAAAATTATTGGTGGATTACTGATACGAAATATGAAGTATGAAAATGTGAAATTGTGAAACTGTGAAATTGTGAAACTGTGAAATTGTGACTGTGAATTTGTGAAACTGCGAATTTGCGAAACTGCGAATTTGCGAAACTGCGAAACTGCGAATTTGCGAAACTGCGAATTTGCGAAACTGCGAATTTGCGAAACTGCGAATTTGCGAAACTGCGAATTTGCGAAACTGCGAATTTGCGAAACTGCGAATTTGCGAAACTGCGAATTTGCGAAACTGCGAATTTGCGAAACTGCGAATTTGCGAAACTGCGAATTTGCGAAACTGCGAATTTGCGAAACTGCGAATTTGCGAAACTGCGAATTTGCGAAACTGCGAATTTGCGAAACTGCGAATTTGCGAAACTGCGAATTTGCGAAACTGCGAATTTGTGAAATTGCGAATTTGCGAAACTGCGAATTTGTGAAATTGTGAAAGTGTGAAATTGTGAAAGTGTGAAATTGTGAAAGTGTGAAATTGTGAAAGTGTGAAATTGTGAAATTGTGAAATTGCGAAATTGTGAAAATGCGAAATTGCGAAAATGCGAAATTGCGAAAATCGTGAAATTGTGAAAATCGTGAAATTGTGAAAATCGTGAAAATCGTGAAAATCGTGAAAATTGTGGAAATCGTGAAAATTGTGAAACTGTGAAATTGTGAACTGTGAAATTGTGAACTGTGAAATTGTGAACTGTGAAATTGAGAAATGAGAAATTGTGAAATGGGAAATTGTGAAATGGGAAATTGTGAAATGAGATATTGTGAAATGCGGAATTGTGAAATGGGAAATTGTGAATTGTGAAATGTGAAATGGTGAAATTGTGAAATGTGAAATTGTGAAATGTGAAATTGTGAAATGTGGAATTGTGAAATATGAAATTGTGCAATGTGAAATATGAAATGTGAAATTATGAAAAGTGAAATTATCAAATGTGAAATTGTGAAATGTGAATTTCTTAAATGTGAAATGTGATATATGAATTCGCGAAATGTGAAATACGAAAGCGTAAACTGTGAAAATATGAAATAAGATATATGAAACAATGAACATGTGAAATATGAAAATGTAAAACATAAAACATGAAATGCATGAATATGAAATATGAAAATACTGTCTCCTGTAGCAAAACATGAACACGTAAGAACAAATATAAATGAAACCGATCCCAGAAATGGCACAGAATGATTCACAAACTCCTGTTTCTTAAAATACAAGCCTGCAGCCAAATGAACAAATTATCAACGAGTTATTAAGGAACCAAAAATTTAAATAAAAAATGACGAGATTTTTAACAGAGCTGAATGAATAATTCTAGAGATATCGATCCACATTTTGTAGTGTATTATTCAAATAAATTTTCGAGTGCGGAAGCTGATTTTCTCTCATATAATAGCTCCAGTGATAAATCGTTCATTTATTTCACGCTCTATAAAATACTTCTATGAATAATCATCTTCATCAACATCTGTATGACGATTGCTACCTACGCTAGCGCATCAATTCACTCGTTCATTCTTGTGTCCTTGTCGATAAATCTGTAGACTTGAGCGCCTCCAATGCATGCAACTTGGTATAAAAAATCCCTGGCAACTCTTTCCCGGACAACTGTTCCCCTGGAAACTCTTCCCCTGGCAACTCTTCCCCTGGCAACTCTTCCCCTGGCAACTCTTCCCCTGGCAACTCTTCCCCTGGCAACTCTTCCCCTGGTAACTCTTCTCCTGGTAACTCTTCGTCTGATTGAAATTTGGCAAGATACGTAACCCTTTATGCCTTAAGTTCTTTCTAATATTATTTGACAACAACAATTATTAGGTATTTATCTAACAATAAAGATTAAATGTACAGACGCCGAAGAAATTTAAGCTCATTATCATCTCAAACAGACCATGCGTGGTCTATAACTTCTGACACCATCTTTGCTTTGGGATGAAGACATATCCTATATATATGTATATGACATCAAAAAGTTAATTAAAAATTAATCTAGGAATAGTACTTACTGAAATATTGAACGAAGAGTCTCCGCGTAGCCACAATTCTTAGAAATTTCCGCGGGTACAATTATTTTTCATACCTCAAGATCAAAAACGCGTCTACAAGTGGCTGTCGAGTCCTTGCTGGGCAACATCGCGGTCGCATTAATCACCAGCCGCGGGCTCGACGAAATTAATTTTTTTTTCCCAAGGAAAGCTTTCGCACGAGTTGGAGGGAAATCTCTCCATTATAGGAGCTCTAAAGTTACGTGCTCTGCCACCAATTGCAACGATGCAAGTTTGCTGACAGAATTATGGAAATAGCCCGCGCAAGAGTGACTTTGGACTAAAGGAACTTGCGTACCAACACGACCCGTGCTAGGCATGTGCCGCAGTGCAAATTTGAGGTGCGTTTTAGTTTTTAAAGTACTCATTCAGACGCCGAGCCCTTCATGCACAGAGGATCTAAGCGTGTGAAGAAAATACCACTCACGGATATTCGTCGTATTAAAATTTAAAATTCACACGATATGATTCATTTTTTAACGAGACTTTTGCATGCAACAGAGACACCAACTCGTATGAGTGCATACACTATAAATCTTGTGCATCAGTTCAGCAGGAGAGCCTCGCAAAAAAAGAAAGAAATTGAAGTTCACGTGTCCGAGCTTGATAGATCTTCACAATGGGAGCTGGACGTTTAAGCCCCCACCATAAATTTCTCCCCTAAGGTGTTTGTTTTTTGGCATCAAAACGGTGATGAATAGGAACTTGCCTCTGGCTCTCGGCCAGAGCAATCATCTCTCCGACAGGAGGGATTTATACAGAAATTAGTTCACCGATGAGAGCGGTTGATGGGAACGCGTCTGTTTTTAAAACGAAAGGCTTCATTAAAGGTTATAGTTAGTTTTGTGAGCTTGTTCCTTCACACGTTTAGCTGATTTTCCTTTGGGATGCCGTTACCTACGCATATAGTTGTTAACCCACTGCAAAAAAAGTCGTGCATCGTAATTCTCGAAGCTTTAATTTACGATTGTACTAATTTCCAAAAGCTTTAATTCAGGTGAAATTTTGAAGACGTTGGCTGGGGACTCACGATCTCGTGCATCGCATCACTAACTCACAACACATGCGTTCAAATCGTCCCAGATTTCAAATAAACTCGTAACAAACACTAACTTTAGCTCTTCGCGAATAAGGGTCCTGCGGTGTAAACAGTACCCGTATTAAAAAAGAAACGTTTTTTTGTGATTTCGTTCCCTTTCAGATGAAAGTGACGTCATCCTAAAAACTTCATAACCGTTCATGTTTCAACTATTGTTTTCATGGTTTGCCGGCCAACACAGCGCTCTCTAAGCTGCAGATCGCGTCATCAAAGCACGTCTATAAATAACGGCCAAATACGGTGCTTGAAGCTTATATTTTCCCAGATGTCAGTGCGACCGACGTACGCGAGTCTGATACTACGAACGTATGGTTTATATGTTATTCGGTCCGTTATAGTTCGTTTGATATAGTTATATTTGTTATAGTTCATTTCAAATAGTTATACTTATTATAGTTCATTTAAAATAGTTAGATTTGTTATAGTTCATTTCAAATAGTTAGATTTGTAATAGTTCATTTCAAATAGTTAGATTTGTTATAGTTCATTTCAAATAGTTAGATTTGTTACATTTTTTAGTTATATTTGTTACAGTTCTATATTTATAGTTATATTATTTATAGTTCATTTGTTATTTGGTTAGTTATAGTTCACTTCCTTTTAGGTTGCTTCCTAAATGAAATTAGCGTTGATGGTACAATTGGCGTCGGGAAATTTCCACGAGGGATTTCATGGGTAAAAGTAGGGTTTTCTTCCGTGAAACGTTCACACACAGCAAAGGCAGACCCTTAGCGTGATATTCAACGGTGGTCAAAGATGGATGATGAACAAATCGTTCAATGCAGACTTCATCATTTGTGCTGAGTACCTCGATCAAAGCTTCATAAGAATAATGGGCATTCCTGTCGTTTTGCAGGTGAAGAGAGTTAGGGATTAAGACTTCATTTTCCGGGACCAGAAATCCCGTCGTATGAAGTTCCATGAGCACCGGGGCAAGGCGCGCGTTCTCACGTAAATCAAATGACATGTCCCCGACATGTGCTGACATGGTGCCCCCCCAGCTGCTCCAGTCAGCAGTACGATTAGGACCGCCATTAAGCACGTGATGAATTTTTACGGGAAGTGGTGTCACGAAACTTGTAGATCGTAACTGAAAAGCTTAAGTCGAGACCGAGTTCGCTGTTTGATTTGAATGAATATGCACATTGAAGTGGCCGCGCCAGAAGCGGTGGCGATGGGGGTTCTTGTTCTAAGGTTGCTACAGAGGGTATTTTTAGGACATAAACGCGTCAAAATTGTCATGGGAATGCAAGCAACAACTGGGTATTAGTAGATAGTGGAACTAGTATGCGTCCTCCATTAAAACTGACGCGACTTTCTATATTTATTCTCAAAACGAATAGTATTTACTCAGTGAGGAATGTAATGCGTCACTCATGCTCCTGTCTACTTTGAAGTCAAGTATTCATAACAATTCATTGAAATGCATCGAACGAGTGAGTTTTTTTCTAAGAATGAAAATTCAGATGGTATTTAGTTGCTTAAAGAAGCGAAGTATTTCAAATAAACGAAAAAATACGGTTCGGTGGCAGCGGGCTTGTGAATAAATCGCTGAACATTTTCACTCATAGCCTTGCTTACACAAAATCGCCTGCAATTGATAAAAGACGCGAGTTCAAAGTTGTTTCGAGAGTTGCGAAGCAGAAATAAAGTTCAACTGAAGATACTGCCCGAAAGTGATCAAAAATAGTTCTGCTCTATAGGAATAACACATTCAGTTTTCTAGCGCTGTAGAGACGGCCAAGATTCACTAATGTAGAACGGGGAGCAACTAAAAAATACTGACTCATAAGCAACATTTTCAGTTTTCTAGCGTATTAAATACGTTCAAGATTCAGCCATGTAGTACATTCTCAGACACATGCGTAACAGATTCAGCCATGTACTACATTCACAGACACTGCGTACCAGATTCAGCCATGTATTACATTCACAGACACATGCGTAACAGATTCAGCCATGTACTACATTCACAGACACATGCGTACCAGATTCAGCCATGTAGTATATTCTCAGACACATGCGTAACAGATTCAGCCATGTACTACATTCACAGATAAATGCGTAACAGATTTAGCTATGTACTATATTCACAGATAAATGCGTAACAGATTTAGCCATGTACTTCATTCACAAATAAATGCGTACCAGATTCAGCCACGTATTACATCCAACAAGAAAGACGAAACTCGGTAGTTTGCGAGTTGATCGACCCGCTGTAAACGGCTGCTACTAACACAGCTACATCTGCTGCAGCAGCAGCTCTAAATATAGAGCTGTAGGATCAATGAAGCAGCTCTGCAGCAGACGGGGGCGTCAAGGAGTTAAGTAAATTAGGGAACTGCCACCCGATGTCGGCCATCTCGGTCCCGTTTGGGACTCATCCTGTATTCTCATGCAAATATGCTTTGTGCTGACAACCCTTTGATACATGCGAATTATACGTGTTTGGCGATGGAAAATCTATCATGATACTTGGAAAATACGTTTGTGTTTAGCAATAACAAATCTATGATGATACACGCGAAATTTGCGGTCTCATTATTGATAAACATGTGCTAATGGAAGCAAAATACTTGTGCGTTAAGCCATGTTGAACTTATGATAATACACACGAAATACGCGTATGTTTAGCAATGTCAAGACCATGACAATACCTGCAAAATACGAGTGTATTTGGCAATGATAAGCGCATAATAATGAACGCAAATAACGCACTTCTTAGTACGAGTACCAATAAAATAATACGAGGTGAGAAGCAAAACCTTTAGGCCCTTCAGTTTTGACGCCTCGCAACATCAAGGGGATATTAAAATCATTTCCCGAACTGCAGCATCTGCCAGTAACCGCGTCACCGAGCGGGTGGTTAACTGATCACGCCAAAGTGCACACGAGGGAGTCGCCACTCTCAGAATTGAATTTCCGCCCCCCTCCAGCTGAGAAGTTGATCACTGGTCCGCAGGCCAAGACAGAATTAATTACGCGGTGGACTTAGAAAATTTCTTCTCCTTTTCCGGCAGAAAGCGGGACTGCGAGAAGGAAGGAACCCAGACACTTGCACAGTGTGCTTGTGACGTCACAGCGCGTTAGTGTTTTGCTCTTTAACCTTCCAGTGTTAAAAAGTTACCTTTCGACGGCAATGAAGGCCATTGGAGCTGGTGCTTGTGCCCAGTTTCCGTGGCATCCCGAGGGACAGGCAATACATCGCGCATGCGCAGGACGCTCGCTGGGGTGCAGTGCGCAACCGGCGCAAGGGGCAGACCCGAACGCGAGGGACTTCTGATAAAGAAATCCAACAACTTTCAAGATCCATCAGGATCCTAGAAGAAGAAGAAGAAGAGGCCCCTCAGACCGCAGTGCAGCACGTTACCCACCAGGCTATACACGCAGGTTGCAGTTAAAGAACGAGAGGTAAATGTGAAAGCCATTTAAAAAACTATGTTGACACTTCATGCCAACGCTAGACAGTAAGTCGGGAATTTGTGTTTCAAGGCTACTTGAATGTTCGTAAGTTTCGAACATCAGATGATGATTAACAGATAAGAAACGATACAATGCTAACCTATAACAACGCGGTATCCTCTAGGTCAATTCCACAGCATAAACATGCACGTACCTGTTTTATTAAGTCATTTCGAAGCACAAACGTGACACGTGACATGATGACTGGTTTTCTTCTTCTAAAACTTTGATACTTTCTGATTCCCCAACCTGCTTTATTTAGTGTCTAGTTTACATTTTGATTACTCATTTCTGAAACGTCAGTAGTGGATATTGTTTACCAAGAGCTATTATTACATCAAATCACTGGAGTTCACAATTACCATTTTCCCAGTGCCTCCCCTGCCTAATTAGGGCATTTCAAACTATTCTCCTCCATAATGACTAACTTTCCACAATTCTCCAGCCTAACTAGTTTCAATGATTCTCCATTCCAATCATTACACTTTTTGTGACTCCTGTCCCAGTTGTAGATGCAATTTAAACGACGGATTAACAGGCCACGCAAATTTCAAATCCTCTTTAGAAATATGCAGAAGGTCCACATCCACCACAACGCCCACCACCACCACCACTAGTGGGAATAAATCTCCTAGCGGCTTCCGATGGTCCCAAATCGTGGGCCTGAGAGAGGCGTAATTCA
>VOMN01054951.1:0-10598 GCA_014899125.1 Orchestia grillus
TGGATTATATGGCAATGTTGTTTACACTGACCATATCCTTGATCCCATGTGATAGAATGCAGCTCGACAAAAATGACAAAACTCTCATTTGGAAACTATTGTGCGCTTTGGGGTGACCCCATCGAGTTGTTTTACTTTGAAACAAAGGTCTCGTCGTACGGTGGATTTTTTTTCACCCGACGCGTGTTTGCCAGGGTCTGTGACTTGATTAAACACCTAGAAAAAGATAGCGACATCCTTTGTTCTGTTTGAAGAGATTTTATTTTATCTGCGAGCTTAGGAAGGATTGGAGTTAGTGTGCCGCCTGCCTTGGGTGACACTTCCGTTCCTCTCACGCTTCACCCTCGGCGGCGCAGGACTCGCCCCGCTCTCAGAACTCGTGAGGAATTGGATGCCTCACGAATATTTTCACCATTCCTTGGAGATTTCTGTGCCCCATCTTATCTAGTGAATTAAGATGAGCTTTACTCGGCCCTGGCGCAGCCTTTTCCAGCGAATTTTGTCTTGCAAAATCGCGGTCGCTCAAACTAATTGGAAAAACTGACGTGCTAACGAGGCTTTGCGGTGCTTTCCTTTCTGATGACTTGATCGGTCGACTGGCTTCGGGTCGTGTCTTGTGTCCGAGGTTAGCGGGAATGGGGGCAATAGTTTTATTGTCCTTCTCCTATACACACTTCCCAGGTTTTTGGGCGCGGCATTTACACAAACTGAAATTTAGACGTAAATTCCTGTTCAAGTTTTTCTGTTTAGTGGCGACTGTGGAAAGTTTGTCTCTGGAACTTTCTTAGTTCGATTTTCTGTCGAACACTGAACTTAAGTTTAGAGGAGCTATACTTACTTGCAAGGAGAAGATCGTACCGGTGTCGACAGTAATTATCCTGCGTCCTTAATTGGAAGTCATGGTGCGTGAAGGAACAAACGAAAGAAAAATAAAATATGAAATATTTCGTAGGTGTATAGTTTTATATTCTAAAATTCGTAAGAGTACCGTAAGAGAATATTTTATTTATTTTCTCTGAGAGGTGAATGAAACGTTTCATTGTTTATCGATACGGAAGATTGTTCATCAGCTTCAATATGAAGCAGATGATGATTACTGTCGGCACCGATACGATGTTTACCTCACAAGTCTGTATAGCATCTCTCAACTTTTGCCAAGTGAGCTGTTCGACAGGCAAGTCTTCCACAGTCGCCACTAAGCAGAATTTTTTTTATAATTGATAAAGTTCGGTGGTCTTTGAATCTATAATTGATATTAATTTGAATAAAGAGGACATTAAACTTGTTCGGCGTTGGAAAAATGTATTTGCTTGTGCGATTACAAGGATTTTTAAGAAACATCAGGGCTTTTATTTCAACGTCATAAGGCCGTTAGCTACGTAACAATCATACGTGTTATTTAAATGGTGATGCAATCATGTTTCTTCGGTCATTCACGCTCGTGACCTGTTGTATGAAGAAGGAAGATTTAGCGGTGGTTGGCTTCCAGCATGACAACGTGGAGGCAGAGAGGGGGCACGTCTGATGCCGCGGTGGCGCCGGCCCAAAAGAGCTGCGTTTTGATTTTTGTGTGGAACGTGATTGATGTGTCTTGCAATTATGTGTGTAACTTATCCAACTCCTTTTATTACAAAATAATACATAGAAAATGCCCATTATTCGTATGAAAACTATCATTTTCTATCGTACTTTGATCGTACTCAAAAAAGACAAATAGGAAATTTCCTTGACTTTAGAAGCAAATTTATAGTAGTAAAGTGAAATATTTTCATTTTGTTCATTTATAAAACATTCGGAAACAATAGTTCTAACTCAGGGGCGAAACAAAACAGAAATTTTATTACACAGTATTCCACTGTAAACTATTACACAGTTGTTACCTGCTTGGTCCGTCTGTCACGGTTTTACGGCTTTAGATAGGAGAAAATTCGCGGGTCCGTATTCCTAAACTGATAGCGAGACTGTCAGACAAGGCAGTCCGTATCAGTGATACTGAAAATATTTCATGCCAGAGTTACCATAAATAATATGGCATCTTAAAAGTTCACCATCGTTTTTAGCGGGACGCGTCTCCTAGTGATGAAATATTTAGTACTGTAGCAAAATTTTAGCCAAATTTCATTCAAGAAAGTTTTCCATTAATGGGATATCAGTAATAATTACATCATTTAGCCCTGAATATGCTCAGTGATTCCATTCGTGTTCTACCTCCTGTATAACACGACATGAAATTCTTGTCTGCTCTGTATACGGGACAGATAATCAGTGTCCCTGTATCCGTGTTACTGATAGCAAAAAGAAAAATATCCGTCCCGTCGTCCGAGAGAAGTATCAACGTTTTACTTCCTATTATAAGATATAAGAATAGATAAGATCTTACCAGAACGCTGTGGCCCCTCACTTTCAACGTTCTGACGCCTAACGTTCAGGGTTCTGGCCCCTCACTTTTAGCGTTCTGGCGCTTCACTTTCAGCGTTCTGGCCCCTCACTTTCAGCGTTCTGGCGCTTCACTTTCAGCGTTCTGGCCCCTCACTTTCAGCGTTCTGGCGCTTCACTTTCAGCGTTCTGGCGCCTCACTTTCAGCGTTCTGGCGCCTCACTTTCAGCGTTCTGGCCCCTCACTTTCAGCGTTCTGGCCCCTCACTTTCAGCGTTCTGGCGCCTCTATCTCAGCGTTCTTGCACCTCCTTTTCACCGTTCTAGTGCCTCTATTTCACCATTCTTGCACCTCCCATACAGCCAGTGTGACGGCGGAGGTCCCTCTTGCCCTGGACGCGGACTGCCGCACAAAGCCTCGCTCAGGACTAGGAGACTGGGACGGCAGGGCCCCTCATTTGCGTGAAGAACGGGACAATTGTCTGGCGCTGTAGCCGCTCACTGAATTAGGTTCCAGAATGGAGAGATTTTCTTGCTCCCTCTGCTAGGCCTCTCAAGTCTGTGCTACGATGTGCCCTGTTATCGAAACGAGTCTTTCTTTTCGAAAGGAAGGCTCAGCTTTGCATAAGTTCTTGCGTCACGTCAAGCTTCAGGGATCTCAACTTCTTATTTCTGAGAGTGCGACTTCAGAGGGAAAAAAGACCTCGCTTTTAGGCTGTGAACGGCGTCGTGGATGACATCTTTAAAAGTTTTCAAAGGCTACCGAAAACCTCGTCAAGTGATATTGATGAAAATTCTCTTCAAGTGATTGCAAGGGAAACCTTCAATTGAGCTCTCTTCGAAGGCGGCCGGTTAATCTGGGCCGGGCCGTCGGCGAAATGCTGCCGTACCGCTGCTGTCTCGTCTCGCTTTTCGGAAATCAGGGTTCATATCCAAGATTTTCATTTCCAAGATTTTCATTTCTTGGTTATACGACCACTGAAAAGTATTTCGAAGAGAGCATAAAACAATTCTTTTGAAGTGGTTCAAAAGTAGGCAACTTTCGTCTCTTTGCTCGTTTCTTGAAGGCCGTCTCCACTTGAAACTGGGGCGCCTATTGTTAGAAGGTTCGTTTTATTCCGATAGCTCCGTTTTATGAAAATTATCCTGTCAATTCATCCATAAGTTTAGTTTTCAAAATTTCCCTGTTGTAAGATATGAGTTTCACGATGTATTATTCGCTTTAACACGTTGACTCCGAAGTGGGTCATATATGGTACACGCGATCATCTAACCTAACCTAATGTAACCAAAACACTATCATGTATAAATAATAATTTTCCAGTTTTCTTCAAATTTGTGTTCATCAATCGAATGAGCTAGTTCTGATTAGAAAGAAAATTAATAGAGTAACCAAATTTGTGAAACCAAAATCCTTCATTTTTAAATTCACAGTTGAGATACTTGTCGGCATGTAATTTTACCTGTGTGTAGAATCGGAGTCAACGTGTTAACTCTGTTGAAAAATTAAACTAAAGCAGCATTTGGCATTCAGACACAGCGAGCAAGTTGCACTTGCTACATTAACGGTCCCCCAATTGCTGGATCTTGCGTTGGATCAAGTGATTGCTTGTCGAGGTAAGGAGCTCTTCCTCTCCAGGCGTAGCCTCCTCATGTGCGTTGTAGCGCTGTCTAGATGATAGTCAGCTCGGCCTAGAACCTAACGGAGAGCTTGAACCTAGCGGAGAGAGCTGGAACTTAGCGGAGAGAGCTGGAACCTAGCGGAGAGGTTGAACCTAGAAGAGAGAGCTGGAACCTAGCGGAGAGCTTGACCCTAGCTAATGACCCGACAGCTTGGCGATATTGTATTCAGTATATGTCCCACAGGCTCTTGTGGGGTTCTTGTTTATTTTGTCTTTCGTCTTTTTATCTTGGGGAGTTGAACCACAACGGTCGTATAAGTCACCTCTGTGTGACATAAACTATTCTAGAGCTATTTTTGAAACTACTTTGACAGCTGGCACGGCAGTCACCGTATACTCATCGTGCTTTACCGAGCTGATTATTCATGCCGCTCCTTTAAATTTACCTCTATGTATTTTCTGTTGCCTGCTTCGACTCAGTGTTAAGACAGACATTTTTGTTGACTAGAAGTCGCTTGAATCTCATAAATGAACTGTCGAGCTGATGTAAAATTTTAATACCATCGAAAGTATCGGATTTAATGAGCCATCCAGTTTTACTTCGACTTAATTTCTATGTTTTGGTCATAATTCTTTTCTGTTTACTTGATGTCTTCAGTTTTTGAATGCAATATCATCAGTTTTTGTGTTTTTTTTGTCATTTCTTCATCAGTTATTGTCTATTCAACCCCTGCTTTGATCGTTTGATGCATCGACTGATGTCTAATTCATTGTAAGTTTAGTTTTTAAGAATAGTGATTATCAGGGATAATTTCCTCTATTTTCTTTATTGTGTTTTACGATAAATCATTTGCGTTTCGTGATACTTTTCGTAATCCATTTTGCTTCTTGGTTTCTCTCGGTGTTTGAGCATTTCACATTGCTTGAATGCCACGTTCGAATGTCATCCTTCACTACTTTAGCAGCATGTTGTAGAGACCCCTGTGATCCTACAGAGCGCATCGCATTAAAATTTTAATTTCATCATTACGCGCGAGATGTTACGAGGTGCGTAGGCCAGCAGTAGCGGGGCGAGAAGAACATTTAGAGCGTTTTAACAACACATCGCACGGTCAGGACGACGCTGTGTCTGGTCGGTTTGCAGGCGCCCATTTCTACGGGCTGCTGAGGCGGCTGGTAACGAGGCTTTAAAGCGACCTCGTTGTAAAATCGCACCTCGTCTTAATCTGCGGCCCAAAAATTGGGCAGGAGCCGCCAGTCCCTTCATTTGGGAGTAGGAGCTGCCTCCTCCCACCGCACTCGCTCTCTACGTTCCTTAGGCAGCATCACTGTAGCGAGTTTCGGCATTTCCAACGCTACATTCACCTTATTGATTGTTAGACCAATAATAAAGTATTAAGAACTTGAAACCTTTATTTTTAGGTATAGCCTTCATCTTTCACATCTGTGGGGTGAACGCATGCTCTCACGAAGGAAATTCCCATCATACCACGTAATGTATTCAAGAAACCTCTGTTTCGTTGTCGGTGACTCGAGAGCTTCGAAAAGCTTCGTTCATCTTGGGTATTGAGAGCCTGGCGAGAGCCACAACGACGCGCAACTCGATCTCTCCCTGCAATTCTGTGCCGTAAGCCGATGTAGCTCGACCAGCTGTCACACGACACGTCTATGCACATTAGATTTTAACTTCAGATGGTGCCAGCATGAGGTCCGGAAATTTCTTTCCTGCGTACAAGCTTTCACTATTGTCAAATAAATGATTTCAACGCATGCCACGCATATGCTAGAGAATATTATGTGAATAACAAACGTTATTGACTTCGGTAAAACAATCTTCTGGAAATTTTTCTTTTGCGTTGGTGCGTCTCATCATCATACAAAAAATCAAACTCAGCAGCAAGCTTTGTGCGACCCGAAGAAGCGACGGCGGTCCTCTTCCCCGCCGGTCAAATGGAGCGTGATTCGGCTTCAGTGCGCTGCACTGTCTTTCTTTTTACGGCCATTCGTGCCTGTATAGACTGCACAGAAGCGTCGAGAGCTTCGAGTGCGCGGGGACTCTTGAACGGAAGCCGCCCTAAAAACTCTAGATACGCTAATGGCCTGTTTTGTCCGGTCGGGCCATGGCCGCCCCTGGGCCTCTGGTAAGAGACCGGACTATCTTGTTTCTGCTCCTCGACCTTTGAAGCCCTGTAAAAATTACGGTTTTCAGCTGAATTTAATTCCTCCGAGTATAAACTTGGTGCGTCTGGTGGTACGTAACTTTCCCGAAAATTATGTGATGTAAGTTTCAAACAAAAATAAAATGTTCAATATTCTGGTTGAAGATTCCCATCAGTTTGCGCTTCATGCTCATCTAAATCTCAACGTTGCTGCAAGGTATCGTCTCATCATCGTGTCAATTCTTTTCCCTTCATTTTAGCAGTTTATTTCGCAGGCGAGCAGACATTCTGGCGCTGTTAGACCCTAAAGCCAACGTTTAATTGGCTCCTCAGGTTTTGCTTGTTCAGTCGCCGTCAATTGTCACGAGCAGGGTCTCGGCACAACTTCCGTAATACTGTTCTAACTTGTAACATGTAGCTCGCGTTTCCGAGTGACGAAAGGTCCAGCCTTGATGACTGCTTCCTGTACTTTCTTTGGACGCGAGTTAAGAGGAGCGGCTCTCGCGCTGTCCCTGGCTTGCCCGAGCGAACGCTGCGCTTCTTGATGAGCTGCCCCGCTTTGCCTTCATGTAGAACTCGTCTAGAATTGTTTTTAAGCTTTCGAATAAAAAAATTCTGCATCGTACCTGATGATGTTATGCAAACTGGGCTACTGAAAATTAGGAATTTGGCTCATGCATACAAGCGCAAGTTCCCACATCGGAAATTTTCTCTGTAACTTTCGTTGAGACAAGGACGTGTCTTTGTCGAAACTTGACTTTAACTTTGCGGTGGAGGGTGCTCGCAATTGTTCACTTAAATATAGATGAAAAAAGTAGAAATAAAATGGAATATTCTTCTTCGTGAAATGTTCGTGTGCATTTTGTCAGGAAAATGTCCTCCCGAAAGGTGAGGCTGCTGCGATTGAGCATGACGATGCCAGCAAATCATCGATCTGTCGGAATGTTCTCTCAATAGTCAACATTTGCGTTCTTTATGCTCTTTCAACCTTATGCTCCTCGTAGGGAATTATTGAGCACTATTTCATCAAAGAATGACAGTGCCGGAGCAAGAAACTTATGCCGTTGAATACTTCTTCTAACTGAGGTGTCAGATGAATTAATCAAGATTATCGACGTCCCGCCAATTTTGATTAATGGTACTTTCTTTTAATTTTAGAAAGATTTCGATGTACAGGAGACATTTAGGGTCGACAGTCAATGCCACTTTTGTTCAGTGAGGAAGCGAGGCATCTAAATCGGAAGAAGTCTTAATAATTTCTGTGAACTAAATTTCTAAACGTGAGGCAGTATCTAGTTTCGCTGTGCGTGCGCACGACGAAAGTTTTTCGCATTACTTGGTTGGTACCAAAATAACGGCCGATCTAAGAGTTGCGTTTAGAAAAACCAGAAGGTAAAGGATGGCCGTGTAATCTTCATAAAAATAACTGGAAGAACTTCTCCAGTAAAATCCACTTCAGAATATCAGCGAAATGTCTTGCTGCTGCGACCGTCTCCCGCTGTTTGCAAACAATTGCTTTGGTGCATCAGCGCGTCCCACCTTTGCTCCACAGAGTGCGCGGCTACGTGTTGCAAGGACGACAACGCTGAAACTCGCACACTTGAAATGCGAGACTCTACGATGTCTTCCATATTCTCCTGATCTGTCACCTACTGACTACCATTTCTTAAGCCCTTGAGTATATTTTTGGAATGGCAAACCTTTCAGGTCCAAACCATAGCTGGAATCACCTTTGAAAGATTTTGGTGCAATACAGCCTATCGGTTCATATCAAGAACGAATAATTAATTTTGCTGATCAATTGCAGGGATATATAGATGTTCAAAGCTCATATTTTGAATACTTTATACATTTTTGATGTTCTTTTTTCCATATTACACTGCCCTGCCAATAAGTTTCTCACCTTGGAAAAGTGTAGATGTGACGAAAGCAATGTAGCTATGTAGTTTGTTCGACCACCTTTTAAATTGATTACAACTTTCATTCTATGAGGCAAAGATTATACAAGATTATGTAAACAATCTAAACGAATATTTGTCCAAAGTACGAGCAAGCGTTGAGAAGGATCTTCCAACGAAGAAGAGGTTTTGAGGATGTCGGCTCCCTCTTCAGCTGGTCCCACAAATTTTCGATCGGGTTCACATCAGGAGACCGTGGAGGCCATTCCATATAAGAAAATGATTTCTCATGATCCTTGTACCCGTTTGGTCTACAAGAAACTGGTGGATGCGAATGTTGTCTTGAAAAATATCGAAACCATCAGGATAGTAAAAATACGTGGGCAAGTGGACATCGTTACCTAGGGATGTTCAAATAATTCTAAGATTTAACTTTGTTGCTGCATAAGATTGGCGAATCTAATCCCAACCGCGTGAAGCACCTCGTGAACATGACACTGCTCCTAGAAGCCTGTTCTGCCCGAGAGATGCATGAAGGATCCAAAGCTTCATAGATTTCCGATCTCGCTCTAACTCTACCGACTTACTGGAAGAAGGCAAATTCGATTCATCTGACCATAAGACGTGTTTCCGCTGCTTCACAGTTCAGTCTTTGTGTTCTTTTGTAAATTGGAGCCATTTTGGATGATTAGGTTTACAGACCAATGGCTTCCTAGCGGTAGCGCAACACCCTAAGCCCATTTCCTGCACGTCTCGGCACAGGGTGCGAGCAGAACTTTTCTTGGACCTTCGTTGAACATGCTAGTCAACCGCTGAAAACTTATTAACGGTTTGCTTTTACCATTCGATTCAGAGGAAACCTGTCGCGGTGTTATGTATTTTATCTCTATCACTATTACCACTGAATGACTGCACCGCGCCATCTTTTTCCACTGAGCAATTGTATTTGTACAGTCCTAAGTTTTATGGTCATCATTTGAGATGCCTCTCTGGCAGGTTTTTCCATCCCGAGGCCAACCTGTAACCTATCATTTATCGAAGACAAAGGTTCATTTTGTAATTTTTTCCAGCGAGTTATTCATGCTTGTTGTCGCAGAGAGAACAGGTGTGATACTGACTACCAGTGACACTAAAAGCAATTATTATCACCATCTCCTTTTTCTTCAAATTTGTTCTGAAAAATCTAGTGGAAAGTTATTGAAACTATAGCCACATTTTACCAGGGTGCAAATATTTTGTGACCCAGCAATGTAACATGTTTCTAAAATAGACCATTTTTTTAACGACTTAATTGTACTACGGTACATGCAGGTATTTTCGATACAGACATTTTTCTCGTAATAATCACGCCGTACGTAGTATTTCATGACGTAGGAAACTATGGAAATGTAAGTGGGAGACAATGGTAAATGCATGTTTAAATGTATATATATTGCATTACATGCTTGTTGTAGCTGTTTCATAAATATAGCACTGATGCAATAATCTGATACACCTTGTTTCCATTTAACAGTTTCATGAAAACATGGCATTACCTACTAATGAGATCAGCATTTACTGCCGACCCTTGCTTACTTGCGATTGTCTGGCCTTGGACTTGAGGAGAGTGAAATCAATGGGAGAACTTATGGGTGAGATAACGCCTTGATTGCACCCGCATCCAGTACGCTCACCTGTGTCTTGCTGATGGGCTCGTCAGCATGCTGACGGAGCGTACGGCGCACTGCCTCAATGGACTCAGGGCAGGCTGTGCCTCAGTGCCTCAATGGACGACCTCAGTGCTGACTGTGTTGCCACTGCCTCAACGGAGGGCCTCAGTGGTGCGTTGCAACTGCCTCAATGGACGGCCCCAGTGCTGACTGTGTTGCCACTGCCTCATTGGACGGCCTCAGTGCTGACTGTGTTGCCACTGTCTCAATGGACGGGCTCAGGGCTGACTGTTGCCACAGCCTCAGTGGACGGCCTCAGTGCTGCGTTGCCACTGCCTCAGTGGACGGCCTCAGTGCTGCGTTGCCACTGCCTCAATGGACGGCCCCAGTGCTGACTGTGTTACCAGTTCTGAGGCCATGCAACTTCAGTGTGTGTGAGCAAGCTGCAAGGCCTGTTTTTCCCGTAACTGACCTGCCTGCTTTTCTCGGACGTTTTTTGAATTAGGTCTGCTCAGAAATTTTATTTTTCAGCTCATTCTGGGCTGTCAGCTGAGAACCTGCGAAAATCTCCCGAAAATAAGTTGTCCAGAAACTAGAAAATTTGTGCCTTGGGATCTCCGGTGTCATTTTCTGTGTTGCCTTTCTTCGGTCAGTTTTATACCGGGCGGAGCATGCCTTCTTTTCATCTCATTATTAGGGAGGCCTACGAGGCAGCACCAGCCTCCGACACCGCCTTTAATTAAGCCGTGAATTCCCGAGCTTGCTCTCCATTGCTTCTCCTGCGCCATGTTGGGGCTCAGGCGGGGCTGTGTGGGTTGTGTGGAGTGTGTGGGCTGTGTGGAGTGTGTGGGTTGTGGGGAGTGTGTGGGCTGTGTGGAGTGTGTGGGCTGTGTGGA
>VOMN01054954.1:0-15695 GCA_014899125.1 Orchestia grillus
CCTACTGTTTTTAAACGCAGTGGCTTTACGAGCTCTGCTGTGCGCAGCGGTGGGACACAGCGTGTTCCCCACTGCACAGGACGACTTGGGTGTGTGCTACCCTACTGAACTGCTGGGTAGGGGCGTCAACGGTGGCACCACCACCACCAGTAACACCAGCAGCAGTAGTACCACCAGCAGCAGTAGTACCACCAGTACCAGTAAAACTAGCAGCACCACCTGTAACACGAGCAGCACCACCTGTAACACGAGCAGCACCACCAGTAACACGAGCAGTAACACTAGCAGCACCACCATCACCACCACCAGTAACCAACAGCAGCAGTACTACCAGCACCAGTAAAATGAACAGCACCGACACGGGTAGCACCAGCAGCACCGTCACCATCAGTAACGCCAGCAGCACAGTCACCACCAGTAACGCCAGCAGCACCGTAACCACCAGTAACGCCAGCAGCACCGCAACCACCAGTAACGCCAGCAGTAACACGAACAGCAACAGCTGGTTGCAATAAGGAGTGAAAGTCTGGAGTCAGTGTTCAGTACGGGGCACACGCGCCGCCGGTTTGAGAGAGGGGGCATGTAAAGGGGCACGAGGGGGCACCAGGCCTCATAGAGGGGTCAAGAAGCGCAGGTCACACCAACACCTGCCCCCTTGCGACGCCTTCAGCAATCAATGCAGCACGCCGGCAATGCTCCAGCCCTGACACGGTCACCCCGCGGCCGTGCATGGGCCTGCCGCTCCGTGTGTTGATCATGGATGAAGCGATGCACGTACTCGTAGGTAAACCCTTAATAACTTACACAGGAGTAGTGGTACACGTGCGTACTACACACACGTAGTGGTACAAATATGAACACGACATAGTGGTACGTGTACGTACCACACACACGCGACGTAATGGGAAGTGTACGTATGAATAGTACTCACGTGACGTGGGGGTATTGTTATAGGCCACGCAGGAGTGGTACAGACTGGACCCACTACCAAATAATTTACTGCATGTGATGATGTACCTCCATTTATACGCAATGTTTTTTTCTATAACAACGAGTTGAAACAACTAAGACAATAAAATTCGTAGGTAAGAGAAATAATAATACCCACAAACCTTAACACAAAGCATTTAATTTCATTACCACGTCATAGTATTTAACAATACGAGCAACACCGACACATATGAGCTTGGCAATGTACAACGTTTACGACAAGGACTGCAGCATGCATTTCAGCACACCTAGTCAACGTATTTGTCCTCCTCTCTGGACACAGCAATTGACTTGTTAGCTCAAGGCAGGTGTCAGTCGGTCTCAGAAGTCTCACGTCACAGCTGGAAACGCATCGGTGAGGTTGTGTTGGCACTGAATTTAGGTGTTTGCTAAACAAGTTTGTGGCGATGTGATCCAACGGTGGGGGGTCATTGTACCCACAGCAAAAGAGACTATCATCGTCGCAAAAAAGGTGTTTTTTAACGTTTCGTTCCTGTCGAAGAATTGGAAGCACACGTTGAGCGCGTTTTGATTCATTTTTCAAAATATTTATATTACTTTCAAAGAACTACAACTCGTCATTCTGAGATCTACCCTTAGTGGCTCTACATCAGAACTGCCAGCAATATTTTCATAAAAAACTGCAGAAAAGGGTCAAATCAACGCTAGGTCCGAGGTACACACATAGGGTTCACACATACCTTTGGCACACGAATACTAACCCATACTAACCTAGTACCCTCGTTTGAGCACAGTTGAAAAAAATTGCAATCACTAAATAAAATTAGGAATAACTATTTCAGGTAAATTACATCATTTACGATCCTCTTACACATTTTTGTAGCGAATTTACACGAGAAGCAACTCAAAATGCACGTGATCATTAAGAACATAATCGACAGAAGTGGCCAAATTAGCGCGGGATGACGGGAGTTAAATGTTGAATTTTTCCATCCGTTCGCGGACGGGTGATCGAGGAGCTCCAGCAGCGACCGCGGCCTGCAGCTTCTGGTCTAATTTTATATCAAGGAACAAGGATGCACCTTCCCCTTGCTCGGGCACACACACATAAGCACCCATTAACCATAAAACCAGAAAATTATTCCCGCGGTAGGACTTACGCTACTTTCGTACGAAAAACTAGCGTCACACATGAGTGTGATTATTACAATAAAATAGCCAAAAACTTTGTACTAGAAACTAACTTCAGACATATGTACGTACATTTGCAATAAAATTGCATTTAGCTTTGTACGCGAAACTATTTTCAACCATTTGTACATTTGCAATAAGACTGCATTTAGATTCGCCCGTAGAAATAGGAGCAGCCTCGTGACACGTGACCACACACAGTTAGTATCCCTGGTCCTCGTTGGGAGGTAACCATTGAATCGCGAATTCACTTTTCGCAGAAACCTGACTTTTTTAAAATTCGGCGTGTTTTGATGGAGAAGAATCTAGAATTTATTTCCCGCAGAAACCTGACTTTTTTTTTAAATTCGGCGCGTTTCGATGGAGAAAAATCTCCAATTCTATTCTCGCAGAAACCTTATCTTTTTTTTAATTCGGTGCGTTTCGGTGGAGAAAAACTGGCAGGTGCGTTGCAACGCGTCACCTCCGTTACTCGATATTGAGAAGTGAACTGAACCTTGCAAAGGTGATGTTCAAGGGGTGTCAAACTTGAATGTACGCGCGACTCGTGAGCCACACACCAAGGGCTAAGGGAACCATAAGGGCCTGTTTCACGAGGCTGTGCTACTTCGTCGTTACAAGGTAAATGCAGACATGTTGCACGTTCATTCAGTAGGCTGCAGCTAGTGTTTCGTACGAAGCTAAATGCAGCCTGGCGCCAAAATAGTTTAATCGTTAAATTGTTAAAAGGTAAAGGTCACTAGGCGTGTAAAAATACATAAAAAGAACACGGCGCCAACTAAAATACACAAAAAGTACGCAGGGCCAACTAAAATACATAAAAAGAACACAGCGACAATCGCGACAGCGGCAGAATAAAATATCCCAAGGAACACGTCAGTCACCGCACTCGAAAAGAAGGGCACAATCGAGGTAACGCCCATGAAGCTTTGGCACTACGAACTAGAGCTGCGTAACGCGCTGTGAGCACACTCACCTCAACACTCTCGACGCCGCATTTGACTATGATTACAACATTTAGGTAACCTCAAGCTTGGGTTGCTGCTCACTTGTATAAAAAATGAAGTGTGGAGTTGTGCATTAATTTCATTCCAGCAGTAAATGACCCTAGATGCCATAAAGCCAGAAAGGACTACAATAAAAAGGACTCGTTGAGTTGTCCTTGGGCAGAACGTATACCAAATAAACGCAACCTTGAGTGACTGACATGCTAAATTTGCCTAGTCACTGGAGACAATACCGGGCCCTTCACTGTTCCACGTACCGAATTCGGTATGCTCAATATGAGTACTTTTAACATAGGCTGTGTGTTTGCTTAAACAGAAAGCAGCCTACCAACAGGAAATATGCTCCGTTTTGATCTGTTTTACACTTGATGTATTTTGTAACGTGCCTTTAAGAGAAACTATGTGTAACATGAAACACTGTTTAGGTAACTAGAGATCAATTTGAGCAGTATAAGATGAAAGACACCTCAGAAATCCAACCTACCTCCAAGGAGACCATGCCTTGATTGCTACATTCAAGCCCCCCCCAAGGTAAAACAGCTGTGCAGAAGTTTGTGTACCCAAATGCTAAAGAGACGTAACACAACGATCCAGCGCTGACACTAATTAGCTGCTTAATTGCATAATCACTATAATTAGAATGTGATGAAGGCTACAGGAAGTAATCCTTCATGTACAGCGTCGCTCAGCTTTGGTAGGATGGAAATGAAGCTAAACGAACAAATTTAAAACGGCAACTGATTCCAAAAATTGACATTAAAACCGCTATGGCTGTTTGATCGCACATCAAAAACTGGCACATGCTTTTAATTTTATGAAGGAGCGAGAGTCGTGAGATAAGATAGGGCCTTCGATCCCCATTGACCGAACAGATTAGAATGAAGTATGATAAAAAGCAAGGAAAGAGATAAGTATGAAACTTCTAATCAATAGACACAGCACATTAACGGGCGTCAGATGTGACGGGCGTCAGATGTGACGGGCATCAGATGTGACGGGCATCAGATGTGACGGGCATCAGATATGACGGACAGAATCTGCTCGTCTCAACACGCCTCCCATTGGCCAGAATGTCCGGTACGATGGTACAGCACATTTACACGCTGGATGTTCACCACAACGAATAATCCTTCCCTCTAACTAGACCGGCAATAAAGGGTTCCCCGTGTACCCGCGTTAGCATATTTAAATTTCAACAACCGATGCGATCAAATTGCACACCCTAGCGACAATTTCCGGACTGACAGAGGTATTCCTAACTCAAACGTGACCGATACAGACACTCGATTTGGGGCAACTCCAAACTAAATGAAATGGCCTTCACTGATGCTCCAATCAAAGTCAACATCTAAATGCTCGACATCGATCCATTTATAAACATTTATAATCCATCTGTGCCTGATTTCTGTCATCTTCGGTTTAGTCATTACCCCACGACTGATACTTACATTTTCTCACCACGGCCAGTGTTCTTCATCATCAAAATAGCATCACACGCTCCACTTGGAACGGATTTTACCATTCTTTAAAAGACAGGCACAAGAGCCCCACCCAAGGCTCACACCACGGCCATAAACACAGACTCCATCGACACTGCGACGTACCCTGCAGCTCACGCCGTCACGACCACTGACCTCTACCGAATTACAGGAGTCAAAATATTACCAGGAAACCATTTGTTGGTGAATTGGTCTATTTCCGGTTCACCAAGCTACCTTAATGAAATATAATTAGACACTAAGGCGTGAATCACGAGAAGTGAAGTTGAAAATTTTGATGGCCATTCAAAATGAATGAAGTAAAAAAAAGCCGTCTGCCATGGAACACGCTAAAGGATTACTCAGCGGCATACATATTCAGTCCTAATGTACTCTGTAACACCTGGATTATTTTTACAATAAGACTGCGTTTAGCTATGAACGAAGCAGTTGAAATGGTTCAATTTTATAAAATATTTCAACCTTATTTGCATTGGTTCTCACTCAAGTGATGTGGTACCCAAACATCGCAGCAATTTGCGAACCCAAGCTTTAGCAGGACCCCCTGAACGGTGGAATCTGACAGGTTGAGGCTTTCTGCCAATTCTCGGGTTGTGTAACGTGCATTGTTCTCAATGAATGACTTCATTTGGTCATCATCTGTGGAGGAGGGTCTGCCTCATCGCTCTCTCTCTCTCAATCGGGCTACAATCTCCAGTTCGAAACCTTGCAAACGAACCACTTCCACACACTTCTTTCGGATGATAAAGAATCATCACAGTAAAATGTGCATATTTCATTGTTTTTTTGTGAGGCATTATTTCCCTAATCAAAATAGAAACGCATCAAATGCCGAAAATGAACTTTTTCATCTTCCATTTTAAAGGGTTACAGAATTAACACAGGTTATAGGATATCAAAGCCTCTTCCCCGAAACGAGAGCTAGAGCTGTACTCTAGATGGAGCCTCACATCATGGAGGTGTAGTCAAATCCTATTTTTCGAACCCAATCATGTTCTAAATAAGTTGAATATGAACCACTAACGAACAGCCCCAACTTTGCACACAACCCAAAACAAATGAGGCTAGTTTAGATATGAATGCGCTTCCAAATGCGATTCCGCACTTGGAGGGTTTCTAAAAGTACGGGACAAATATACCAGTTGGCCTTGAAAGGATCAGTTCGTATCATCCTATTCACAGTTATCCGATTAGAAACATCAGCCCTGTCATCCCTACGACAGGAGGGCAACAAAAGCAGCACGTCTGCGGTGAGCGCGAAGTCCCTCGCGGGCGTGCGAACAGACGACACTCGGAAGCGGTCGACTCGTCTCAAAACACATCCAAGATAAAGACGATCACAAAAGAAAGAAAAAATACGCTGAGCCCAGTAGAAATTAGAGTACACAATACGAAATGAGCAACAAAATCCACTCCAAGCTGATAAAACGTTGCTAACGACAACAAAGGGGGACGTCGAATAACCAGCACAAACATCACCAATGCCCCTCGTGAGTGGCAGGCCGGAGTTGCAGAGCCAAAGAGGCAGGAGTTGTCCTCGTACTGGTGTTGGCGATGTGCACACGGGAGTTAATACAGGCCGAGTGCTGCCCGGGTGCCTTAGCAAAGAAATGTCGGATAGTACGTGGGCTTTAGCGAGGTAATATCAGTTAGTACATGCGCCTGAGCAAGAAGCTAACAAATGGTAATTGTGATCACCTTGGCAAGGTACCATTAGATCGTACAAGATTGCCTTAACACAGTACTACCAGACAGCACGTCATTCGCAATAGCCGCATAAAAGAAGCACCGTGCACAGGCCTATTCTTCACCCTTGATAGACAAAAAGGACCTAATAGTCTCGTTTCATAAGGCTGCTGTTGGCGTTTGGTAATAAGCTAATCGCAGTCATACTGCATTTACAAATAAGACTGCAGGTAGGTTTTAGTTGAAGGCTAAATGTACCTTCATTGTTAAAATACATCAACCTACAACTAACTTTTCATAAAAAGCTTAGCGCGCTATGGCATGTATACAAAAAGATGCACCTGGTTTCCGCATGAGGCAAAACGCAGTTTAACCGCACACATACATAAGGCTGCAGCATATTCTAGGTAGAAAGCTGACTGCAGCGTTATCGCGGGAACAGTTCGGTCGTGGTGGGACTGCAGGTTCGGCTCAAGCAGCCATGTGAGCAAGTCAGTGCAGAGCGAAGGTGCTGTCCGCAGCTGGAAGGTGCGGTGGTGCCTTCAGCTGGTCAACATTCTCTTCAGGAACGCACCGTCTCCCAAGCCAACCATCTGCTCATTTTTTCATTAAATACCGGGGCTCTAGAGTGAAAACCAGTTACGGGATTCGAGATATTATAATTATGATATTATGTACTACAGTGTATTATATAATGCATTATAAATTTAAAATGGATATTTGTACATATAATAAAGCATAATGTATAACAGTTTGTCCACTGTGGTATAACAAAGGCAAAAAACGTCAGGTTTGTAAAGCATACCACAGACCTGAAGCACTCAGGGTAGTGGACTAAACTAACTTAGGCTTCAAAACAAAGTCCCTTCCACATTTCGTGGCTGATAATATCGCTCACCTATCTCTTATACACGCATCCCTCTCCTGATACAGTACAAGTAATCCCACCCAAGAGAGGTGTGCGAAGCTCCAAGGTTCGAGTCCGGCACACTGCCGCCGTAGATTTTCAGAGAATATTTTTGAGGCTGAACGTCGTTGTGTTCCGGAAAACACCCATTTGGGCGCGCGATGATGAAGATGAAGGGTCCTGGGACACCGCTTAGGGCCTCCGGCAGACGCCGAATGACGCAGATAATCAACGTTCAGGAGAAGAGATTTCACCTTCAAAATTCTGCCAAGTATACATCGCACAACAAACATTAATGAGTAGAAGTTACGTTAACCCTTTGAGGACCGAATTATTTTTCAGATAAGACGACATTTAGCTTTATCCGAGAAAAGTATTTGCACCTTCATTTCTAAATGCAGCAAAGCTGGCTTTAGCTTGCCACGTTTCCTGAGCATTTGCCTCAGGAAACGAGACTGAATAAATTTCTTTGGGACGATAAAGGTGCCAACACATTTGCTGCAGCCATGAAAGTTAGTTTTGTTATTCCAGACACCATAATTGTTACACATAGTCTTTGAGTGTTATTTTTCATTTCATAGCGGTTCTATATGTAGAACCGCTTCTACATGTAGCCGAATAACTTGTATTCCTTTAACACAAACGCGTACGCGAGTCCGTGGCACGAGGTGACGACACCAATTAAACATGGCAAACTACACCTTAAGCTCAACATGGTAGCGAGCGTGGTAACCCAACAAAGACCACTCCATCCACGAAAAACTTAAGGAATAATATACTTTTACCTTGAATTTTCTATTTCGTTTAAACTAGGATGAATATGCACACAAGGGCATACAACGTGAACGATTGTTTACGCAACATTTCGTTCGTCTAAAAATTGAGTCGGGGTTATTAGAATTCATGAATATGAAGCGAAGACACGACAATGGAATGCAGTTCAACCAGGAATAAATGGCGATGTTACCGGAAAGTAGGGCATCAGCCACAAAAGGGAGAAAATGTCAGCAAGACCGGTGAGCAAAAATGGTGCGCCACGATCCTTGGAGGCAGTGATACTCTAGTCTAGAGTGATGGCCCGCACGCTGGGGCCGGTACGCGACCACAGTGTCCCCACTGAGCTAAAGAATCGTTTGAGCAATTGGTGAACAAACAAAAATCAACTTTTATCATGTTTATGATGTGTATAGTTTCCGGTATAAATAAGCATTATTAGGAAATATTGAAAGTAATAGAAGTTGATGTATATAGTCTCCGGTATAAATTAACATTATTAGGATATATTACCGACACGTTGGATATTGAAAGTAGTAGTAGAAGTATTAACAGGAAGGATAGCAGAGCTTTAGTAACTCAGACTATCTCGCTCCGAAAGAGAAGGGACCATTTAGAATGAACTTTGGAAAACGAGGGAATTGAAAAAAATGCCGATCCGCCACATTAGATAGTTTGACGCACTGCTACAAGGGACAGGCTTTATACCGTGTTGCGTCTGACAAAAATGCACTTCTCACTATCTGTACAATATGTAACCTGATATCACGCCAATTCTACCTCACGTAGTCTTGTTAAATGCACACCCCAGCGTAATGTATCCATGGCAGCTTTCTTCTATATCTGAGGCTTAATATCATGCAAATTATTGAAACTTTAAGTGAAGTATACACTATAGCGGAAAGGATTCTTACATACAGCCCAAAAATCTTCGTTCAAGTAATTGGCATTTCTCAACTAGCACGCTAAGCATTTAGAAAAAATGATACGTGGAAAAGTCCCGAACTTCAAAAACGAGACAATAAGGTAAGGCAATTTATCGTCCGTGACTTAGTAACATCCCTGCTACACTGTCGCACACCATCAATAGAGGACAAACGTAACCTGACGTAACGTTAAAAAAATCACACGAATACGAACTGGAAAAAGAGTGAAGTCCTGTGAAATGATGTCAGGACTTGCGAACGCATGCGAACAAAACTTAAAGTTAGCAACAGCCGCGTCGAACTGTTACATAGATCGGACTACTGAGTTGGACTCGAGCACGGATCGAAGAAGTCGCAGTCAAATTTAGACGAGTTGGAGAAAATTAGACATGGGAGAATATTGTAATGCTGGGTAGCACCGCTGCCCTGTTTTTAGGAGGGCTTACGTCACGTAATATATTATTCATAAAACGTCGACATCGGCTGGCACTGCGCTGTTTGCAACCGTGCAATGCACTCGTTCTATCCCTGGGAATTACTTTTCTATTTGTCTTCCAGAGTAACTAATCCATGTCATTTTGATAATATTCTAGGGTCATCCTCTACCACTAAACTCATCACACATGTATCGAGACTCGTGCATTGGGCATAGGACGTGAAACAGTAGTCCATTTCTTAGGAGCATCTAACATTTTTAGGCCGTAACACACAGACAGTGACCCAAATTTTGGTTAAGCCGTATTATGGATGGCGGCGCTTCTCCAAACCTCAGCACACTAGCACGCTACTTGGCAGCGAGTCGCGATCCATCAATTCAAAATTCCATTCAACCCCGAAAAAAGACAAGCCGTTCTTGACGATAAAAGCGACCATTGCACCACAAAATACGGCACGGGGCGGCCTTATGACGTGCCTGCGACGCAAGGCATTCGTCATCGATCCGCAGGCACAGCCGACTGGTGCACCCCCCAGACACATAGAGACACACGGGAGCTCAATTGGGACACGAGAACTGCACTATGCTTGAATACGTCAATACTGAGCACCAATCTGCCGGCACGCAGTCTCGCTAACGCAAGGTCCTTGACTCGACGGGTGACTTCAAGTAACTTGAAGTGATGGAATACGCAGAAGCTCATGGTGTGAATCTTCGGCTCCTTTGTGTTTCGATGGTCTGGGGTACGCAGAACTTCGTAGTGAATGAATCTCCTCCTACTTCGAGCTTTGATGAAGAAGGTATTGTTGATACCAGACCGAAGGATGCGTGAATTTGACAGTGTAAATATTCTCCCTCATTGTGATTGAATGAACACGGTAGTCTAGATACCAGGCTGGGAGTTTACAGCGTGTGAACTCTTCTCCTCCAATGTGCTTTGCTTACCACGGTGGGTTTCATTGATAACAGACCAGGGTATACAGAACTTCATAGCGCGTGAAATCTTTTCCGTTGTTTTGAAGAACACACAGTAGTATTTTTGGTATGGGACCAACGGTATACAGAACTTGACAGCGAGTTAATTGTGCTCCTGCGTCGTGTTTTGACGGCGTTGTTGATACCAGACCGTAGGTCTGCAGCGGCGTGGTGCAGGTCGTTGACTCGACGCGGCTGCATTTCGGCACTGACGCAATCGTAATTAACAACAGCGGCGCTCCAGCGTGGCGACAACAAAGGCGTTTCGACAGTGGCAATATGTACGCAATGCAGAGAAAAATGGTTCATAGAGATGCAGGGAGAAGAAGAATTCGATTGAGAGCACTCTGTAGTGAAAGTTGCTGAGTGTCCATATCTCTTTCAAAAAATATACGATCCCCCATAGGGTCCAGTAATAGGAATAATATTAAAACTGAATCCACGCCAAATATTATCACGCACTTACCCCCAAATGAGCCATGCTAGTGATAGGGAACACAAACTTCAAGTAATCGCCATGTATGTATCATACCCTAACCCTGAATTGAACACTGTCAAGAAATAAGGACGTTGAATAATCCAGTTCGGTCTCAAATTCTCATAACTTCGTTCAAAACTAGGGTGAATGCCCACACAAGTGCACAAAATGTCGCAGAATATTTTCTCAATATTCCGTTCACTTGATATTAAGCGAGCAGACCTGACAGAGACCTAGCGGGAGACCTCTGGAACGACTCACCAACTCCACGAAAAAGAAGTGAGAAGGACGACACAATCAGCCCGCCAACCTCCCCAATGAGGTCAACCGCACTGTGTCTACACGATTTTCGTTCTCGGCAATGAAATTTTGATTTTATTTTCTGAACCCTTCTATTGAAAGGCAATAACAAGAGTCGTTATTCCTACGAAACTTTATTTCTTTTATTCCACACTCTTATTTACTTTCGTATTAAACATGCTTGTATCATACATATTCTTGCATTCAAATTTTCATGAGACAAATTTGAAAACTCATTGACCTGTCTGGCCAAAAAAGCCAAGTTCTAGCGTTAAACCTTTATTCTTTCACTTTGCTTACTCACAAAAAATGAGAAATAATAGTTTTACTTCGAGAAGCAGACACGTAAAATTTTGTCACACCAGGCGTCTCTGAGATGCTCCAGGAGCTCCCCCGACGGTAGCATGGAGCAATGATAAGCATGCCCCTCGACTCGCTACCGACCATGTATCAATGGATCTTTGCGAGTGTTGAAAGTAGCTTCACACTGGCGACAAATCCGACCAAGATCAAGGTCATGGCCCAATTGAGTCCATCCGACGGACACGTGAATACACGGTATGACTCAAACAGGTTCATTAGATGAACTTAGGAACGCACGATAGACGTGATTGAGTCCATCGGCAGTTTAGGGGTCCAATATCAGGAGCAGGGGACAACAAGGTACGCTAGGCACAACGAAGGTGGCAAGGTGTCGCACATGAGATGAGACGGGTTGAACAATACGACGGTATACATTCAACACGAGTCACGTGAAATTGATGAAATTGGGCTGGAAAATGAAATGAGGTTCAAGGGCTACTAGACCCCACAAACCCAACCCTCGCGCTGTGTTGCACAACACAAGAAGTGGTGCAGTCGGCATACCAATATTGGCGGCGTGGTGCAGTCGGCATACCAATATTGGCGGCGTGGTGCAGTCGGCATACCAATATTGGCGGCGTGGTGCAGTCGGCATACCAATATTGGCGGCGTGGTGCAGTCGGCATACCAATATTGGCGGCGTGGTGCAGTCGGCATACCAATATTGGCGGCGTGGTGCAGTCGGCATACCAATATTGGCGGCGTGGTGCAGTCGGCATACCAATATTGGCGGCGTGGTGCAGTCGGCATACCAATATTGGCGGCGTGGTGCAGTCGGCATACCAATATTGGCGGCGTGGTGCAGTCGGCATACCAATATTGGCGGCGTGGTGCAGTCGGCATACCAATATTGGCGGCGTGGTGCAGTCGGCATACCAATATTGGCGGCGTGGTGCAGTCGGCATACCAATATTGGCGGCGTGGTGCAGTCGGCATACCAATATTGGCGGCGTGGTGCAGTCGGCATACCAATATTGGCGGCGTGGTGCAGTCGGTATACCAATATTGACATCGTGGTGCAGTCGGTATACCAATATTGGCGGCGTTGTGCAGATCTCACGTGACATGGGAATGTGCCCGAGAGGTGAAGAATCTATATTTCTATGGTGACAGTACCGCCTAAAAGCAAATGGATTTCTCACTATGCGTGTCGTTTTTGGTGCAGCTTATACCTTCTCCCACCGTCAATGCGAAGGAAAATAAAAACGAACACAAACCTTTTGAATGAAGACACTTTCTCATACGCGCGACGCACCGTTGGAGGATTGCTAATAAACTGAAGCCTAATTAACAGCAGCGCAGTGCGGTCATATCATGTATCATACATGCATTGTATCATACATTCACATCATGTATCATACATGTATGAACACACATAACAATGCTGAATGCCCGTCGTGACTGTCAGAGCATCAGTCAAAATGAGACGAGAATATTTGTGTTTTGAGTGGGACCAAATTAATTAAGGCTCGACTCGCAGTGGTTCATTACAAGCAGCCGGCAGGACCTCCACCACACGCATCGGTGATACAAGGCACGCTCAACGAACTGGGTTCATTTTAATTGGGGCCTTAATTGTGTGAGCCTTGTTCTTTCACCTGTTTGTTACCAGATCCTCGTTTTCAATGTCAAAATTTGCGTTGATATTTTTGAAGCAATAACATCGCGTTTTAAATGTCAGCAATAAAATTTGCTTTTATATTTTTAAAGCGATAAAATTGCATTTTGAACGGTTGGGTTGCTGATAAAAGCTCTAAAAGAATTGAGACCACCACATGTATCAGTGATACGAGGTATGCTCGAAGAGGTGGGTTGATTTAGTCCACGTCCACTACACGTGTCGGATACCAAAGGCACATTCTAAAAGGTTGATTGATTTGAATCCCTTCGAAAGATGTTTCCTGGTGAAAATGCCCGATTTTAAGACGACTTCATTTTCTCGAGACATATGAGAACACTCCGGAATCGTCGGTTTGTACTAAGTGGTCAAGGAAGCAATGAGGTCACTCGCGTAAAATTGTTTTTATTCTTAAATCGAACACCTGACGAGTTAACTCGTACAAGTTTCAAAATTCAAGGTCGGTAAAAGCAAGTTAACTCGTACAAATTTCAAAATTCATGTTAAGCAAAAACAAGTGAACTAGTCCTTTCCGGAAAAGAGTTACCTTCGAGACATGGTCCGTGAAAGAAATCGAGATGAGAATGCGGAAGACGATTCATTTAAAAGCACCTCTAAGTTTGGACAAGTTCCGCCAAAGAGACCATGTCAGGAAACGGTGAATGCCATTACATAAACAGAGACAAAACGGGTCTTTGGAACATGAGGAGGGTTACGACCGCCGGATTACTTCAACATCTGAATACCGCATTGAATTTTTAGAAAATACGTGCTTCTCGATCTATCGACAGCTATAACGAGTGTACCTCTGTAAGCTTTTAACAGAAACTCACTTCTACACACCATAAAGTTTTGCTCGCAAAATAAACGCGCTCAAAAACTGCACTTTATACCAGCTGAACGCTAATTTCAAGTCTTTCTAGCGCGCTTTGAAGCGAAAATAAGTTCCGTTTGACCAAACACCCATGTTGCGTTGCTCGAAATACCCCAACCCCATCCCAACGACCTACAGCAACCAAAAAAGAAATAACTGAACCGACTGACCACGTTCTACACGGACGCATTAATTAATAAGGGACACCCAAGATCTCGTGAACTAAAATGTTATCGCAATTACAATGCCAAAATAATTCGGCACACAACACACGTCCAGCCAACCACAGGAACACACGCACACACGTGACCAAAAAGAACGCTCTGATTCGCGCCTGCGACGGCAACAGCCCGGAAATGTTAGGTTTCGTAGCACGGATACGAAGGTCGCCCCATCGATGTTTAGCCGTGATTTTTTCGCCCGACTTTCCAATTCAACTGGCTTACTTCCGTTCGAACAATAGAACGACGTACACACTCGTTACCTACCAATCGAATGCCTACAAACTAAGACGACCACCGAAAAGTCGAGACCTAATAAATTAACACTTTAAGTGCGATTCTCCACACAGGTAAAATNTCGCGTGACCACGGGTGGCGCACGTCGCGCTTAAAGTGTTAATATCAAGCCCTGACCAACTGGACTAGAGGGCCAGGGAGGCCTGCACGGCTGAGACGGTCTCCCGGCAGAGGCTCCTAATTAGGCAGCCACGGCCCCGCCAAAGTCGCAAGAAACTGTCAATGCCAACAACAGTCGCGGCGTGTGTGCGGGTGTTTGCTCGGCACTGGCTCTTGAGATTTTTGTTGCCTCATCTTCACGTGTGGAGTGTGTATCTGTGTGTGTGTTTCTTGGTCTTCATGTGGAGTCCTTTGCTCAAACAAGATTAGATTAGATTTTATTAGATTGTGATTTAGTTTAAAGCCCTCTACCCACAGGAAATTTGATACAAAGAGAGCAAAAAGAAGGGACCATTCAATAGGGACTTTAGAAAACGTGAAATTTTGACAAGTGTGTTTTCTCTCACAGAGGATTCCCTCCGCATAGAAACAGCAAGCAAAGAAGGAAGCAAAAAAAATACAGATAACAATCAGCTTACATGGAATGACCATGGAAAGAAGCAAAATGGGCACGAAAGACCCTAACAGTGATTACAGTATTCATGAATTACATAAAAAAATTCATAAAATGTACTTCATAAATTAGTGTTGTCATTTCGAATTCCTAAATTACAGTGTTGTGACTTCGAATTTATAAGTTATAAGGTTGTCACTCTGAATTCCTAAATTAGAGTGTTGCCACTTCGAACTTTTGACTCTTCAAGCGGCTAGACGAGTCGCAGCGCCCCGCTGTGCACGCACACACGCACGCACACGACGACAACCCCTCACAAAAACCGTAACTGACACCGCATTCTCAGGTAAATCCCTCAGTAACTAATTAGCAAGACTCAAATAACACACAAGCATAATGACCGGTAAGCTAGCGGGAGAGGTCGAGACTGGAGCGGCCACACGCAGTGGCAAACCGACCAGCCACTCCGCCCCGAAAGAGTTCATAAATTCCTCAACAGCGAAATATCGTTTATGTTGCTATGCAAATCAAACGATACGAGTGCGGCAGAGGTCAAGACTAAGACCGGTACACGAAGTAAGCGCCAAACGAACACGCTGCTCAGCTCGGAGCGTCTTCGGTCATCCCGCGTGGTTGCTA